>JAWQFJ010002561.1:20000-84756 GCA_034096865.1 Theodoxus fluviatilis
TTCCTGTTTTCGCCACCGCCAAACCATAGATTCGTTGATGCCTAGTTCTTGGGCGGCAGCGCGATTCCCTTTCTCCATAGCTTTGACGATGGCATCCAGTTTGAAAGCTGCATCATAGACTTGGCGACGTGTTTTCGGCATTACTTTCGGTCTTGTGTGTGTTACTTCTGTTGGGTTGAATGTGTAACTGATCGATCATTCCTAACTTTGACTGCCAACTCACAGCTGTCTGTGCCGTGTGAGTGTGAGTTGTTGTCATACGACGAACTTCGCATAGCAACAATAAACTTAAAGATAAGTGAGCGAATGCAAGTCCACTTTCTCGAGAAAAATCCATAGATTGGCCGCACCGGTTTATAAGCCGCAGGGCCCGTTCATGAAAAAAAAGGCGCGGCTTATAGGCCGGAATTAACGGTACTCACAGCAGGCTGATATCAATACCATAACTTTTTGTACTTTTCATGTACAGAAATATTGCATTCCAACCATTATACCATTATCTATGCTAGGATAGGTTATAGTTGAATAGTGCTGAAAAGCATAGCTTGTCATACACTTACAAATGCAGGAACGGTGAACAAAAATAAACACTTCTCTACCCCCCCCCCCAAAAAAAAAAAAAAAAAAAAAAAAAAAAAAAAAAAAGAAGAAGGCATAGTTATGTAATATCTGTCATGATTATTTTTACAGCCTATATCACTGAAGACCATCATGGATGATATTCTGTTTTGCAAACACATTATTTTTATGTGCACAAAGGGGAAGTAAAGGAAATCATGGGGTGTGTGCATTTGATCCTTTTGCTTCTTCCTGTCTCTGTGAGACAATGGTGAATATGATGTGACTCATCCTGTCAACTGATCTGCAATGCTGCACTACTTCCTTTTTTAGTGCCATGATAGCTGTCATGCAGTTGAACCCCTAACCCTGCTTGTCCCTGTCAGTTTCTATGTGTGTGTGTGTGTATGTGTGCATATGTGTGTGCATATGTGTGTGTGTGTGTGTGTGTGTGTGTGTGCATATGTGTGTGCATATGTGTGTGTGTGTGTGTGTGTGTGTGTGTGCATATGTGTGTGCATATGTGTGTGTGTGTGTGTGTATGTGTGTGTGTGTGTGTATGTGTGTGCGTGCATGCGTGCATGCGTGTGTGTGTGTGTGTGTGTGTGTGTGTGTGTGTGTGCGTGCGTGCACATATCCATGCATGCCTCACAAGGTCAACACAAATTTTTAATAAGAAAAGATGAAATAAAATATTAAATAAGATAGTTATCTCAACACTTGCCATCTGCCAGAGCGTTTAATGAATTTTTGCATGCAGATTAAGTTTGTCCACAATATGCTAGTGTCATCCACTATTTGCTATCCTCTCTATTCCATGCAAGAAAACGATACAGCTTTCTGTGTCGCAATGCACTCTTGCAAAGTAACAGACTGCTTGTGTTGTGTCTTTCTGTATTATAGCATATAGAGTTAGCTCCCTTGAGCAGTTACACCTTCAGGAACGACCACACAGTGCATAGCAAATATACTATGTCATAATATTTGTTTGGTGTTGTTGATATGCACAGTATGCATGTAATCAGTTTTGAATTATTCAAACTATATTTTTTGTGAGCTTGTTTAGGTTTTGTGTGTTTTTCTGTGAGAGAGCAACACTATACATTCTCTCTCTTCTTTATCACCAGATTTGTATGGGAAATGAAGGAAATGCATTAGCATAACACACAAACATACAGACACAGAGAGATACATGCTCATGCATGCATGCACACAGGCATGCACTCACACACACACACACACACACACACACACACACACACACACACACACACACACACACACACACACACACACACACACACACACACAAACACACACCACCCCAAAAGTGTACATGGGCACAAAATATTAATGTCATCACATTACCTTGTTCTAAAGGACCATATGTTATGATGATTTTTAAACGTGCTGCTCAGGGGTTTTCACTGAATCTAGGGACATACATAAAGTACATGTACATGTATGCCTTTTCATGTACAAAAACATGTCAATGAGTTTTTACTCCTTTCATACAAAATCAAAAGAAATGCTCATTGTAACTTAGTGAATCAATTTTTTATTTGGTTCTAACTGTCAGAAGCTTAAAGAAATTAAAATCAAGTCTGTAAACAAACAAACAAACAAACAATTTTGGGCTTCTATTTTTGTCTGATGAATTAAAGTCCTCTCCCATTGAGGTAAAAATTCACTTTCATTGGTTACATTCATTCCTTGATTGCAGAGAAGTTAGAGATGACCACCTTCACTCTGGGTGACCAGACACCTCACATCAAGGACGTGAGGATCTTCGAGTGCTCAGAGGGCATCCCAGGGGGCCACAAGCCCATCAAGTGGTTCAACGTCAACAAGCCCCCATCCGGCCTGGACAAGATGTCTGCCTACCAGATCATCATGGAGTCGGACGTCACTCTGCTCTGCAAGGACTTCAAAATGATCTTCAGGGCAAGAATTGGCAACAAAAAGTGAGTTTTGGCTCTGATCAAGGAGTCGACAGATGAGCAGAGACATAGCTGGATGGTTGGGTGGATGGGTGGGTGGGTGGGGGGGGAATGATTGATGGATGGATGGATGGATGGATGGATGGATGGTTGGATGGATGGATGGATGGATGGATGGTGGGTGATTGGATGGGTGGGTGGGTGGGTGGAAGGTTGGATGGATGGATGGATGGATGGATGGATGGAAATTTGGAGGTATGGAGGGAGGTAGGGATGGAAGAATGGAGGAATGGAAAAATTAATGGATGGTTGTGTGGTAGGTGTGTGGCTGTCGAGCAGTCGATGTTGCAGCGTGGATGGGATATCGAGAAGACAAGTTGGGCCGGTCACTTCTAACTTCTTTATTCCCTTCTTTACATGGTAGCGTACAAGGGCACACAACACAAACCGTGTCTACTCTCTCCCCTGTTCGCCCTGCCGAATCCCCTCTCCTTCCTTCTCTCCCCCTCCAACTCTCCCCCTGGCCCCACCCCTCGTTCTGAATGGCTGAGAGAGTCCTAGAACCTCTGACCAATTAGAGATTTCTCTTTCACACTCCAACTCCCACAGGTGCCAAGCAGAGCCCCAGATGTTCTGAACTGAACTCCATTCTCCCTCTGATTGACAGGGCTTGTCCCTGATGGGTACCACCCCTCTCTCTCTCTCTCTCTCTCTCTCTCTCTGTCCATCTCTCTCTCTCTCTCTCTCTCTCTCTCTCTCTCTCTCTCTCTCGCTGTCCATCTAGCTCTTCTGGGAACAGGGACATTTGTTTATCTTAAAATCTGTCTGACCGGGCGGCGGGGCCTCTCTGGTTTCACTCTGTTGTGATCCTTCCTGACTGGTGTTGTTGTGAGCGTCCATTCCAAGAGTTCCCTATCTATCTGTCCATCTCGCTCTTCTGACCAGAGGTGACATTTGTTTATCTCTCTCTCTCTCTCTCATCTGACAGGGCTTGTCCCTAATTGTTTCCACAGGCACCATCGCTCCTTCTATAATCCTAATACAACGCTACATAACTACGGAATTCCCAGTACACGAATGCATACTAGGAGTACTGCAAGAAAAGAACCTACTAATAGAATTATGCGATCGATGGCTCTACAACCGGGAGGAGAAACAGTTTGATTTTCACTACTGGTGAACGAGAAAGGCTAAACAGCTAGCGCTGCCGGTACCCTACTACAGTTGGTTGGAGGGAGGGAGGGAAAAAATAATGGATAGTTGGTCAGAGGGAGGGAGGGAAGAAGGAATGGATAGAAGAAAAGAGTTATGGAGGAATAGAGAGATGGACCAGCATGGGAAGGGAAGGTAGAAACATTTTAGGAAATACAAATGTAATGATGTCAAAATTGCTCTATAAAGTTGTTTAATTGGTAAGAACATCAGTTAATATTTTTTATTTGTTGGAATGTTGCATGATAATAATTTTTTTGGGAAAAGATTGCAGAATTATCATGACCCCACACTCCATGCAACCATCATTGTAATTTATAATCCATTTATGAATTCAAATGTCCATTCATCAAAGGATGCATTCATAAATTTGACCCCTCCATACAGCTATTGAATGGTGCCATTTTTATCTCTGTTCCATGCACTGCAGGGTGAACCTGGGTGTGGATTTCTCTGTGGAGGACCTGTTCATTGAGGGGACCATGCAAGCAATCCTTCACCTCACCATGGATGTGCCTTTCCCTCACATCTCCAAAGTGGCTGTCTGCTTCACTGAAAAGTGAGTACATTTCCCTTGTAGTTGTAGGCCGTAGAAAAGACACTGTCCAGGCCACTAACCAGTCATGTAGGATAGGCAGGGTCTGAAAGTTTAAGTGGTTTACTATGCACAAGCAGCTAAAGTAATTGCTTTTCAAGACATGTTTTCTGACATTGTCTGTGATATGATTATATACTGTATGTTAAGTTTGAATTTGAGTAATAGAGAATCCACTGATAATTTAAAATAAAAGTTGAGTGACGGTATGTGTTCACAGTTTAGAAATATGTCTTTTCTTGGGGCAGGCCTGATGTTACCTTCAACGTGAACGTGTCTCGAGCCATTCAAATGATGGAGATTCCACTGCTCAAAAGCTGGGTGCACACCAATGTCATGGAAGGACTCACAAAAGGTGAGAACCAACAGAAATGTCAATTCAGACCAGTTAAATTCATTTAATTCAGTTCAATTCAATTCTATTCAGATCAATTCAATTCAGTTCAATTACTTTGTTTATCTAGGGTATACTCTTGATACAATAGATGTCAATCACCCAGTGGCCCTCAAAATAAAAACAATATGACAAATTAAGACTCTTGAAATCCCCCCCCTCTCTCTCTCTCTCTCTCTCTCTCTCTCTCTCTCTCTCTCTCTCTCTCTCTCTCTCTCTGTCTCTCTTTCTCTCTCTGTCTCTCTCTCTCTCTCTGTCTCTCTCTCTCTCTCTCTCTCTCTCTCTCTCTCTCTCTCTACCTTTCTTATTCAATCTTTCACTCCATCTCACCCCCACCCCTCACCCCCTCTCCATTTTATCATGAAAGTCATTGACTTCACTGTGACAAGTGTTCAAATTCATTTTATATCTGGTTAATAGATCATTACTATGCAGTAATTTGAGCAGGAAAAAAAAGGTATGAAGTTTGCCAACCAAAAAAGACAGAAATATAATTATTGTTGCCCTTTATTTTCTGTCATGGAAATATAGCTGAATGACAAATTTAACTTTGTTGCATGCTTGACATCTGTGAAGGGTCAGAAATATCATTTCATTGCCATGAATGATATCACCATTACAGCAACAAGATGGTTTTCTGTAGCACATTTAGTTTTCTCCAAGAAATCTGCCTCTTGCAATATTTCTTTTCACCATTGTAGCTCTTTCTAATTTGTTGTGCACACTTGTGACCGCAGCAATGGTGGACCCTGCCTCAGTTGATTTGACCATCGGAAAGACAGGGCCTATCAGCATCACAGAGAAAAGGCCAAAACAGAAAAAAGGTGAATTCTGTACTCTATATCTAGATAGTGAAAGAAAGGACAGTTGAATGGATACATGCAAAATAAAAGAGATAGAGTTAAAGTCTGAATGTTTGGTGTTGCCACCAGATGGTTAGAATCAGACTGAGAAACTCATGTGTTTGGATGACTGTGAAATGAATACTCCTTTCTTGTTATTGAGGCAATGTGCATTTGTGGCCTGAATTTGCTGAAGTCCCCTTCACCTCAAGCCACCACCAAATAACAGCAGTCCCATGATGTGCACTGGTACATGGGTAATTTCTGGTGGATGTTTCAATACTAGTAAGTGCTACTGGAATTTCTGACTTGCACCTTATACATGTTGGATTCTCTCATATGCACAAACTACTTCTTCTATTAGTTTTTAGATGTGCATCGATGATAGCATTGTTTACAGCACTTCAAAGAAAAATCAGGAGCCTGGAGACAGTAGAATCAGAAGATTCAGAAAAAGGATGTCTGCATTGTAGTCAGGAACTAAGACAGTGAGGTTACCAGACACATCTAGTTAAAAAGTAAATGAGAATGATGTTATGGATTTGATTGTTTGTTACTGCTGACCAGATGGGGATTTGACTGAGTTCTCTTGATCCCACAGCTCAAGGTGTGTTGACAGTCCACCTCAAGGGGTCCCCTCCCAAAAATGCAGGTAAGAGGCTTCACCCCTGAAATCTGTATGGGCTGTTCAGGAACTTGCATGGACTTTGTTTTCCTAAGGTATATCAACCAGTATGATCAAGTACATTTTATATGAACATTTTCATGAAAATCTAGTGAACTTAAGAAAAGTTGCACAGGAACATGACTTTCTATGTTTCTAACTGAAAATGTATTGAATGAGTAAACCATGATGTTGCTTTTGCAGTGAAGCAGATGAAAGTTTTGTATGAGTAAACCATGATGTTGCTTTTGCAGTGAAGCAGATCAAAGTTTTGAATGAGTAAACCATGATGTTGCTTTTGCAGTGAAGCAGATCAAAGTTTTGAATGAGTAAACCATGATGTTGCTATTGCAGTGAAGCAGATCAAAGTTTTGAATGAGTAAACCATGATGTTGCTATTGCAGTGAAGCAGATCAAAGTTTTGAATGAGTAAACCATGATGTTGCTTTTGCAGTGAAACAGATCAAAGTTTTGAATGAGTAAACCATGATGTTGCTTTTGCAGTGAAGCAGATCAAAGTTTTGAATGAGTAAACCATGATGTTGCTATTGCAGTGAAACAGATCAAAGTTTTGAATGAGTTGCATGCTGCAGTACAGCATTTCAGTTCTTTCTGGTTTCTCCCTCAGGCTGACTTTGACATATAACTTGGAAGAATTATGAATGATAAAACACATGTCACAAGGTGCAGTTCTTGGTCATCTGTATGTTTTACTGTAAACTTAGATCGTAGAACAGTTGTCTTCTTTTAGATGTAAAATTATGAGTAGAATGCAGCATACTCTATGATCTGTGAAAGAAAAATACTTGTCTTCTTGACAGCTTGTCACTTATTATACTATAGATCTATACTAACACTATTACTACTATCACATCATGAAAAGAAAGTATAAATCTTGTCATCTTTGTACTCAGGCAGTGTGTTCTGTCAGCGTTCTTCATATTTTCTCAGAGATTGCTCTGAAGTAAAACAAACAAACAAAAAACTACAACCACACACACACAAAAGGCTAGGGACTGGGTAGTGTTGAGATAGCCCGTGTGGTTAACTAACTTACTTACTTACTTATGCCCGCAATGTCAGCTTTCAGCATGTAGGGCAGCAACAAAGGATCACCACTCCTGTCGGTTTTGGGCCTTCTTTTGAATGGTGCTCCAGGATTCCTTCATGATCTTGAGCTCCCCCTCCACTGTTCGGTGCCAGGTGTTCTTTGGTCTACCCCTCTTTCGTTTGCCTTCTGGTGTCTAGTGAAGGGTTGTGTGTGGGATGCTGTCCAGCTCATGTCTGGTGACATGCACTATCCAGCTCCATTGCCTCCTCATGATGATGGTTCCCATGTCTTCTTGGTGGCAACGGGCTAGCAGTTGTTGGTTGGAAATGGTGCTTGGCCAGAAGATTCACAGGATCTTACTGAGGTTCTTTGTGTGGAATATTGACAACTTGGTGATATCTCTCTCTGTCATTCTCCAGCATTCACAGCCGTATAGTAGGGTGGAGAGAACACAGCTCTGGTACAGTCTGAGCTTGGTCTTTGTGCTGTACTGGGCTGACTTCCAGATGTTATTCAGCATCCTGAAGGCATTTCTGGCTGTCACTGCCTGTTGCTCCATCATGTCTGACTGTGCTGCCGAGGTATGTGAATTCTTCCGTCAATGGAAGGTCTTGTCCATCTACAGTAATTGGTGAGGGGTTTGGGACGCCATGTGGATAAGATGCCCTGTATTTTTGTTGTAGCTGCAGATGAGGTGCGGTACACAGTGCTGCGTGTTGGGGACATGAAGAGGCAAGCTCATGAGGTCCCAGCTGATGAGGAATGGGACGCCATGTGGATAAGATGCCCTGTATTTGTTGTAGCTGCAGATGAGGTGCGGTACACAGTGCTGCGTGTTGGGGACATGAAGAGGCAAGCTCATGAGGTCCCAGCTGATGAGGAATGGGACGCCATGTGGTTAAGATGCCCTGTATTTGTTGTAGCTGCAGATGAGGTGCGGTACACAGTGCTGCGTGTTGGGGACATGAAGAGGCAAGCTCATGAGGTCCCAGCTGATGAGGAATGGGAAGACGTGTGCTCCCTCTTCATCTACAAGCTGGCCAATGACAAGGTGACCTGCCCCACAGATTTGACTTGTGCTTGTCCCAATCAAATCCTGTCCCAGTCATGTCCTGTCCCAGTCATGTCCTGTCCCAGTCATGTCCTGTCCCAGTCATGTTCTGTCCAGTCATGTCCTGTCCCAGTCATGTTCTGTCCAGTCATGTCCTGTCCCAGTCGTGTCCTGTCCCAGTCATGTCCTGTCCCAGTCATGTCCTGTCCCAGTCATGTTCTGTCCCAGTCATGTCCTGTCCCAGTCATGTTCTGTCCAGTCATGTCCTGTCCCAGTTGTGTCCTGTCCCAGTCATGTCCTGTCCCAGTCGTGTCCTGTCCCAGTCATGTCCTGTCCCAGTCGTGTCCTGTCCCAGTCGTGTCCAGCCTCAGTCATGTCTTGTCCCAGTCATGTCCAGCCTCAGTAATGTCCTGTCCCAGTCGTGTCCTGTCCCAGTCTTGTCCTGTCCCAGTCTTGTCCTGTCCCAGTCATGTCCTGTCCCATTCTGAACACAGAGATATAGTATCTCTGACACAGGTTGGTCACGTGACTTCGGCCCCACATTCCAATGATTTTACCAATCAAAATTCAACATGATCAAAAGACCATTGAGAGTAAAAAGAGACGATTCTATTTCACTCCAATTATTTATCCCGATAGATAAACACAAATTTGGTGTTCTAATAAAACTAATCTATGAGATTTTCAGGAAATCATTTGAGAACTACTTTTAGCGCGAACATCGTCTATAAGGTTGCAAACTGCCTTCAGCACGTGCGCTTGTCTTTGGAACTAGTCAGTATAAACGCATCGAAAAGGATTCCTATGGCTCCGGGCTGGTTTCGTGAATCTATGGTTATACTCTCGCAAGTAAATGCTTTCTGGCCGGAACCTGTGGTCTAACTGCCTTCACACTGTTTGACGAGCTGCTGAGTCCACACTTCGATCATTCGTGTATCGACTGATCTAGAAGTAGAAGGAAGATTTTACTCACTGTTGTCTCTGTGTTGAACGTTGATCGAGTCGAAGTTTCTTCTGTAGGAATCCGTCCGATTCCGAAGTTCGATATCATCGGAGAGCTCAGAAGCAGTTTTTCTAAGTTTAATCCTTCTAAGCATACATTAAATTAATGATTCCTCATCAGTAAAAACACTCAGCGGGTTTCTGGGCGTATCGTACTATCGGTCCAAAAGATTATCATTATGTAGACGGGATTGGTTGCCTTACCCGCACAATGAAGTATAATTGTTGCTGTTGTATTCAAAGTCCTTATAATTAGTAGAGTTCACAATATTACACTCTTGTGATTTGAATTTTACCGCAATCAAGTTTACATTTATGGGAAATCGATGTTTAGAAAATGAACTGACGGAAAGATGGCTGCCAGTATCGAGTGTATCACAACAAGCGGAGGAATACACTCAACGATGTGATATGCCATTCAGCGTGGCTGAGACTCAGTGTTGAATGGTGGTATGCATGTTATGGAAGAATTAAGGCTATCACGTGACCAACCTGTTGCTGAGACTATATGCACATAGTCTCAGCCATTGCTGAATGGTCCTGTCCCAGTCGTGTCCTGTCCTAGTCATGTCCAGCCTTAGTAATGTAAGCAAAGGAGGCCTTTGGTTATCCAAGATGATTTTGATGACACAACTGCTGTGGATTTGATGAAGGATGCAAAAATTTGTCTCTGTATTGCATGAAAGGATTTATGGTTCAGTGCCTTGTATGGCAGGCTGGTGTGTGATTCTGTGTTGTTTTTTCTTAGTTGTTTTCCCAGTGATGGAACGGTTTGAGTAAAATGTTCAGAGGTTAATTTTTTTCTTTCTGTGTAAAACCCAATTCTGATACTCAATACGGCTGCATCTGTACAGTTTTGTGGACATAGAGCACTGCCTTATAGTATGACACATAAAGAGAAAATGCTTGTTGTACATGTAATTGATGAAAACATTTGCTGTGAACTCTCTGGGTTGGATAACTTCTCAGCCTGTCATTTGATGAGTGTTGCTATGAGTCCTGTTTTAGATTAGGATGAAAGTTATTTCTTTCTATGTAGTGTAAGTAGATCATATTTACTTTTTGACTCACATGCGAAGCAAAAGTGAGTCTATGTACTCACCCGTTTCGTCTGTCCGGACGTCCGGGCGTCAGGACATCCGAAAATTTTAATGTTGGATTTTTCTCGGAGACTATTAAGTCTATCAATACCAAATGTGGCATGATGGTGTATGATGACAAGGCCTCAAAAAACATACACAGTGACTTGACCTTGCTTTAAGGTCAAGGTCGCAGGGGCCATAAATGTTGTCTAAAAAACAGCCATATTTCACATTTTCTCAATTTTCTCTGAAGTTTTTTAGATTGGATACCTCACCTATATATGGTATATAGGGCAAAGTAAGCCCTATCTTTTGATACCAGTTTAGTTGACCTTGCTTCAAGGTCAAGGTCACATGAGCTCTTCAAAGTTGGATTGTATACATATTTTGAAGTGACCTTGACCCTGAACTATGGAAGATAACTGTTTCAAACTTAATAATTATGTGGGGCACATGTTATACTTTCATCATGAGACACATTTGGTCACATATCATCAAGGTCAAGGTCACTTTGACCCTTATGAAATGTGACCAAAATGAGGTAGTGAACCACTAAAAGTGACCATATCTCATGGTAGAAAGTGCCAATAAGCACCATTGTGCTTCCTATGTCTTGAATTAACAGCTTGTGTTGCATGACCTTGGACGACCTTGACCTTGGGTCAAGGTCACATGTATTTTGGTAGGAAAAATGTGTAAAGCAGTTCTTAGTGTATGATGGCATTGGTAGGTTTAGTTGTTTGACCTTGACCTTGAAGGGCACCTGAAGGTCAAGGTCATGTAAAGGTCAAGGTCAAGCATGTGAGTCGTATGGGCTTTGCCCTTCTTGTTTCATTTATTGAGATTTTCACTTTACCCAGAGCTACTCTGATTTCAGCTGGTGGTGAAGACCAAATGCAAAAGGTTGTTGATAAGCACAGTTCTGGAGCAGCACGAGATTACATTAGCTTCATTTCCATTCCAAATCAAGCCATAGTAAGTGCTCTCCCTCTCTCATCTTTTTTAATATAAATTTACCTGTGCAACCTTGTCAAGTGGAACAAATTTACGTTTTGTTGTTTCAACTTTTCTTATATTGCATACAGACTATTGCAGATCATTAAAGCTTTCTTTTGAATGATTGATTAAGATTTGAGAATGTATTAAAAGTGATTTCAATGATCAACACTAGATTGCACGACCAAATATTGAAGAATCTATCTGACCACCAGATATTTCACCCGTTTCTTTGTGCTTTATACAGGTCTGTAGTTGTGCATGAAATTTAACTGAAAATGCAGTAACTTTTCATGTTCTTATTACATGTGAGTTGTTGGATAATGCTTGACAAGATGAAACCTGATCTGATTCTGTATGGATAGAGGACCAGGTTAGCTATATTTGATTACAGTAATGAAATGGCATGGTGTCCCCATTGTTTGCTGCTTGCCTTACAGCGCTGACGTTCCAATAGAGGCCAAGGATGGTTCCAAGCTGGCCCTGACACTCCAGTACACCCCCCTGTCTCCCATAGATCTGGAGGCTCTGCAGAACACTCCACCCGCCAAACCCAATGATAGTGAGTCACCTTTTTCCTGCCTCATGCTCAACACACTGTCCTCAGCCCAGTCATGAAGAGGCCACACTAAGTAAATCTCTGCATTTCTTGCACAGTGCAAACTCTGATTCTCTTCATAATGAGGTTTTGCAGATCTGAGTGGACTATGGAATTCTACAGTCTTTCAAATTCACAGAGTGAATATGCGCCAACCATCTCCAGTTTGCTAGCACTAACACATACCAGTTTTCATGATCTGGAGGCTCAGTAGGACATGCATGTTAGCAAGCATGAACTGGAAAAGTCCTCCCTGTCACCCATATCCTAGACTTAGTTATATATACATGTATCCAGTTTTAAGCGGATTATATCTATTCTGGTTAAGAGTGGAACCACATTTTGCTGTTGGAATGGCTTCTTGCAAAGTGCTTACATTTAACTTATTATGAGGTATTTTACTCTTTCAGGCACATGTCAATAAGTGTAAGGATAAATCTTTTAAAAAATTTGACAAGCTGTGTTTATATTTATTTTTGTTTTGTATCTATTGATTAGCACTCCACTACTTCTATCATTGTTTTTAATATGACATTTCTGTATTGTTTGGGCATAATTTTCCATGAGCCCCATGATCTTTCCCATATTCTTTTAAAACTATCATCAATAACAACAATAACAATTACCCAACTTTGCATGATGAGTTTTATTGACATTACTTTTCAGCTGCATTTACTCTTTATCTCATTATTTCACATCCTACATTTTTTGCACCAAATTTCATGGAATTTGATACCTATTTTCTGTTTACCAACTGTGATATATGTATTGTTCCTATATCACAAAACCTCTTTCGAATGGCATTTGTATTTCAACCTCCATAAATTGTCATGCCTGTCTTTCAGTGGCTGGGGTTCTGTATGTCTGCATACATGGAGCCATTGGGGTCATGGCTGCCGACAGATCGGGGACTTCAGATCCCTACTGTGTGCTTTTCTGTGACAGGAGAAGAGTAAGTGGACTCTGTGGCCGAGTGGCTAGTATGCCTGACCTGCAGTTGCTTGCAGCATGTGGGTGCGGCATTTAAAGCTGAGCAGTTCCTGGAGTTGCAAGATGCTTTACTCACATTGCCTCTCTGCAACAGAAGTAAAACTGGTTTCCTGTGAGGGAAGTGATGGCAAACTGTAGTGTGATTAGTGTATGCGGCCACGAGTTAACATCAGGTTGGAATCCTCCCCAGGGAGTGGAGTTGGTGCTGGTACCTGATTGTGTGCATCTTAGATGTCTGTCGCTGTGTGTGTTGACAGCTCCCAGTGAAAGATTGATCAAGTGGTCCAGTGTAAAGCAGTTTGAGGCCCAGATATGGGTTATGAGTCGCTATATAAAAAGCACACCTGTACCCTTCAGCAGGAGATACTGCACTGCTACAAATGAAGAGCAATGATGGCAGGCACTGCAGGTGGTATTTCTACTTCTATAATGGCCTTTGACCTATCAAATGGTTTGGAAAGAGAGTGCATGCTCTTCTTTTGACCTTTTGATGGAATCTTTATGTATGGTTATCAACAGCTTTTTTGCATTTTTCTCTTTCCTGAAGGTCAAGCATCTACTTGTACTTTGGCTGTCTTTTTTGTAATATGATCAGGATTAATATTTACTAAGCTTACTTGTACACTTTGAGCTCACAAACGGGACATGTAATCATGGTATCATCGGCAAAGTTGTCTAAGTCTGACATTTATGAACGAATGCATAATCTGATTTGACTTATTATGATTGCAAAATGGCATTTCAATAATGGATTTGCTGGTTATTCCAAAATGTGTAAAAATGCTACATTCCTGAAGAAAGAAAAAGGTCCTCTGATGTAAATACTTCTGAATGTAATAACAGAACTATGTGATAAAAACTTGAATTATCTCTTATAAGAAAAGTGAAATTAGTATTTGACCTGTTTGCCTTATGCCATTTGTCCAACTTATTTTCAGCTGTTGACCACTCCCTATGTTCCAAGAACTTGCAGTCCAAAATGGGAGGCCAGCACAGAGTTCTTTGTGGCAGACTTTTCCAAGGTGTGAAACATGTTACATGTAGTTTTTGTCCTAGAAAATGTTATTCAGTGTCATTATGCACTGTTTTTAAATCTAAATGTTTTAATCATCAATGGGTTTTTTTATATTGAGGTTATGGAAGTATGTTTGGAATTGTCCTTGATGTTTATTACTGAGATATGGAGACATCAATACATTATTTTTTTACATTTAGCTTCTGTTTTATAAAATCTCTGAAGAGGATACAATTTAATGGGGAGAGAGAGAGAGAGAGAGAGAGAGAGAGAGAGAGAGAGAGAGAGAGAGAGAGAGAGAGAGGATGATATACAGCACAATATCAATGATGGAATAAATGCTTCTGGTTTTGTCATTTTCAGACAAATCTGTCATTTTTCGTGTTTGACTGGGATGGCACGAGCACTATTGACGATGACTTCCTGGGTTCAGCACACATGTCTCTCAACCAGGTATGTTTGTCTGCCTCCAAAATCAACTTGCATGATGTTTGTCTGCCTCCAAAATCAACTTGCATGATGTTTGAAACAAGGGTCTAAGATTTGTTAGGAAGTCAATGTTTTTAAAAAATTTATAATGATAAAAGAAAGGATTTTTAAGACCTTTTACAAATTTGCTTGTGTATCAAATCTTGAAAAAATATAGCACTAAAACTCAAGTATACACACGTTCATGTGGTTGAATCACTTTCTCACACACCCACACATGTATTTGGGCATACAGCATGTGCAATGTTGGCTTGAGATGTCTCATTGTGAAATGAATTTGTGCAGAATGATTACTGCTGCGCCAAGAAGACCCTGACTTTGGGCTACAACAAGCCAAAGGAGGGCTATGTCACAGACAAGAACTGTGGGGAAATCACAGTGACCGTCATCTTCAGACCAGTTTCCTCTGTGGCGAAGTCAGGTAGGGCACTTTAGTGGTCATCTTAGTGGTCACTTTGGTGGCCATTGTCTGGTGCTAGATGTACTTGTATAATTAGAACCTACCGCCAGACTTTGACCCTTACCATTGTATGTGCTACACTTAATTGTCCTTTTCTGTCATTTCATTGAGTATGTTTTTTATTTGAAATTTCTGTCTTTCAATCCTGTTGTAAGTATCCCATGAAATTGCTTTAGCAATGAGTTTCACAGTCACATTATGTTTCTGTGTCTTCATTCCCTTTTTTGTATTCTCTATGTTGATTCAGTTCTCATAACATTTTTCTCCCCACAGATACATGTATGTATGTGACTTGTGAGGATGCGTAGAATGATTTTGTGTAGTTTATCAAGCATTGCTTTGGTAGCTCTGTGTATGATTTATTTGGTACATGAAATTAAATGTGACACAGGAAGTTTTCTAAACATGGTAATTCAAGAACGTGTGACATAACTGAAGTTGTTAGATGGACAGCTGCTCTTGGAGAAAAACCTGTTTTCAGTGTGAATTGTTGATCTTCTCTCCAGAACACTTCCGTGCCATGCACCCCAGTGTTGCAGGAAATGACCACCTGTATACGCAAGACTATGTATCTCCAGCATCAAAGGTAAACAATTTCATTCATATTTTGCGATCTGTACTGTAGTCAGTTGAACTGATGCTGAAGTAGATGGCTCATTTCACAGAGTGAGAATTTGTTTCATAGTGTTTGAACTTGAGGAAGATTTTGGATGAGAAGTGCATCTGTTTCATTAGGAAATTCATTGTGGAGAATTTCACTGTAACTTTGAGAAACGTTGCTTTTGTGGTGATTTGTAGTGTGGACTTTCCACAATAATATATTTATAGTTGTATACTTGTGCATAGATATTAGACCCTTAGTTTTTAAGTCTTTGCCCGCGTTTTGCATTGCTGAATAAATTTGTGTTTGGGTAACGTGGACCTTTTTACTTGTGCTTTACTATTTTGAGTGGAAGTGGCTTTTTCAGTTCTTCTTGCAAAAAGAGCTTCATCGGAAAATCTTCTCTTTGTATTCAGCTGCCTATTTCTTCATATCAGATCCTCATCTTGACATTAATATTCAAAATCTTATTTTCATTTGTTTGAATAGTCTTGAAATGAATCATGTGTTGATCATTTTCTTGTACATCATTGCCCCTCTGTTTTGTTTTTACTATAGATGCAGGTAAGGGAAGCATGTGATGGGGCGTGGTTTAGATCTTCCTCATTCCTCCTTTCCCCCCTTTTCATGTTCTTTTTTCATCACTAGACATTCATGCTTGCATGCTGTTGTCAGAAAACCGTCCCTGGCCTTCTAACTTCTGGCATTTTGAGACAATTTTAATGAAATACCCCTTAGTTTCAAATATTAAAATCTAAATCTTTCACACAGGTCTGCAGTTTGTATGATCTGTTTTCTGCTTTCATCAGGTTCAATGAGATTCCAAAACCACTCAACATTATGTAAATGCGAAAGTGGCATAAAAGTGTTTCTACAGAGTAATTTTCTTGTCACGTTGGTTCGAAAATGTCTTGCAGCTTACTCATTTATACTTGCACTTTCTCCATGAGACAAAACGAAATGAGGATCATTCATGATGTATGTCTAATCAGTTGACTTTGTATGGTGCCTTAATGTAATACAGATTTGCTGCCAGTTAGGTTTTTCACTCTTTGACACCAAAAACAGTTTTCGGTGAAAATAATTTTTCTGTCAATTTGCACAAATTGCTATCTTTTGTATAACTGAAAGGTCGTTAACATAGATTGAGGTAACCTTTAGATTGTGCAGTATACATGTGTTCGAAAAAGGAATAATCATTATGTGGATCAATTAACCAGAAAATGTGGAAAGGCTTCCAGAGATGGGCCAAGCTAGTGGACTCATCCGAGCAGAGGGGTGTGAGAATGATAGTCAAGCTGGCAGGCGACACAAGCTGGCGGGCCACATTTGCTTGTCTGCGTTTTTAAACGTTTTTTTTCCGAAGCTTCAGATTCTTTTGCAATTGTGTGCGTGAGTCACTGCAAATTCACTGTGGATTAACTGACCAAGAATGCTTGCCAATCAGATGCTGTGGCCCGCTAGCTTTTGTGCCCCGCCAACTTGACTGTCTTTCCCAAACCCCTCTCCTTGGACGAGTCCATTAGTGTGGCCCATTTCTGGAAGCCTTTCCGAAATTTTTTGGACTGCACAGAACCAGTTCAAAGTTTTCATATGGCTGAAAACAAGATACATTAAAAAAAACTGATCCTTTACATTATGACAGATGTAACGTTTTTGTCACATGCTATGAATTTCTTTGTGTTTACTTTAATGACTTGAAAAATTACATAAAAGAATGCTGAATTTAAACAAGAATTTTATTAGATCAGGCACACATTCACACAGATTATTATCTAGGCAAGAGAAGCGTAAGTCATTTCGAAGTTAGACCATGCCTTGCAGGGATGGTTTTCTCTGCTTTATCCTCTTGTCATCCTCATAGTTGGGTTTATTTTGTCACCTTTCTTCCTCCTCAGTCAGAAATGTCTTGGCTGAGACACCTTAGTTGCTCTCTCCCTACTTAACCCTTAATTCTGTAACTGTGACTACAGCACGCAAGCTAATAGTCCACCCATGCTTTATCAAAGTCCAACCATTTAAAACCTCATTAAATTGTTGCTGTAGACAGACATAGATGCTTTAAAGGAGACCCTAGGAGCTTAGATAACAAATGAGACAGTTTACTGGAATAGAAAAGAATCCTGATGCTTTGACGTGTGTTATCGTTGCTTTTGTAATGTGAGCTTATTTCATAAAGCAGAATTGATTCTGAATACCATTGTAAATCTCGGACTATAAGCCACACCTTTTCCCCGCCAGTTCACACACATACATGCACACACGCGCCTTACATCCAGGTGCGTCTCATGAGTGGAAAATTCCGTTGTGAAGCTGAAGCTCCTTCATATCACATCCCTTTTCATGTGTAGAAACACGTAATTGTCTTTGTTGTTGTTTCGCCATTATTCTATTAATTTTTTAGATAAGGTTGTTATAGTTGTGTGATACATTTTAAATGTTGTCACGAGGAAGTACAAGAAAATCGGAAAGAAAGAAGGAGGATTTCGTAGGCTACATTCAACCAGAGGCGTGTGCATGGTCGCTTACACCAACACATCTGAGGGCAATCACAAAACTAATGTTCTGGTTCAAAATCTGAATTGCCTTTATCAGATTAATGATGCTGGCTCACTGTTTTGCAAACATAAGTCCTGTGGTATGTCATTACGTGAAAACTGAAACTACAACTACAAGTGAAGAGAGGTTGACAGTTTAATTCTATTTCTTGTTGACATCATCTGTCATTTTTATATGGATTGCAGTAGCAGACTGGAAGTATTTTGCTTTTGGACAAACACACATATAATTTTGCTGTATTAATATAATTTTTGGCAAGTATTTGTGTAAGAATCTGCACGTCATTGCTGTAGGTCTATGACAAAATTATGCTGCTTTCAATGATGAAGTGTGATGGAACTCAAGTGAAACAGATGAGGCATAGGTGTTATTGTACATTCAACAGGATGTGTGCGATTGCCAGCGTCAACAAAGCTAAATAATAATTTCATTACAGGGCACAATCTGAGACATCTCCAACGTGAATATTTGTATCAGCCCATTATTTTGCTAACTGATATCCAACTCGACCTCCGCTTGTGGGCATTTGTTTGACCGTTTAGATCTCTCGGCAACATTCATACTCACATATTATATCTATCGCAATTGTGCATTGTAATGGTTTCGTGCATTGTAATTGTTCCGATATTGTAGGGTACTAGATCCTACGATCACGATATGAAAGCAGTTATCTTTACAGATTCAGTTTTCCTATGCAAGGAAGTGATTCCCAGTTCTGTGCAACATTTCTTGTCGTGTAGACGTGTTTTGCGACCTGGATTGACATTTGTTTTGTTTCGTTTTGAAGTAGTGTTTGTTCTCTTCCCGCGTTGTCAAACGCGTCTTATATGCCGATCTTGGGGATGCATTTTATATACGGTTGCGCCTTGTAGTCCGAGATTTACGGTTTAAATGGAGCAGAAGCAGGTGTGCTTTGCTGTCTGCATAGTTTGCACTCTTGCAGTTTGACTTAGACAAACTCTTTAATAATGGTAGTGAAATTTTTTATGTAGTTTTGCATGCTTAGAGGTTTTAAGTACAAATTTATCTTAAGGATAGATCATTTTTCTCATTGATGATGTATGGCACTTAGCAAGGGTCGCTTTGGGATGAAATTTTGTTTTAAATGTAGCTACAGCAGCAATAAAGATGGAGGAACTTATGTTACTTTCACACCTGATTAAAGCGTGTTTTCCTAGCACTGGTTTGCTGCGGACTTCATTGCATGGATAACTGAAGTGTCATTTGAAATGTATTCTTCCCTAAATAACACACAACTAAGGTCCATTTTGTATAACACAAAACTAATTTTTGCTATGTTCCTGTTGTTCTATTAACTTTTGTGTTTTGTTGCTGAAATGAGTGAAATGTTAACATATTGTGATGTTCAGTAGCTTGTGCTTCTTTCTGTCACTGTTTACTGCTTCAATAACAGTAGTGTCTATTGTAACTGCAAATTGCATTGGAATTGTTTGCAAATCCATGGATGTCCAGTGTCTGGATGTACTCATTTTAATTATTGGTTGTTTCTGTTTAGTGTCTTGTCAATGGTAGTAGTGATAGCATATTTGCCTTGCTGGTTGTGAAGTCTATTGCCATGTATTGTTATTATCATACTGCACTCACTTGAATCAAAGATTATCATAGTCTTTGCTTGAATTCCATGTTATATTGATCTCATTTTCAATGCTGCCATGAATATTGATATTTGCTGTGCAGCAACTTCATCTTGTCTTCTTATGGCATTTATGCACAAACCATTCTATTCATAGTCCTTTAGTGTCGCAATGTGTTATTTATTGTATTTTCTTTAAAGTTACCATGAATCATTCACACCTTTTGAAGAGCTCTTTTCATGGCCTTTTGTCTTTCAAAGTCCAGTATATCTAAATGCTATGGGGTGAATGAATATCTGTTCATTCATTTAAATACAGCAAATGCTTTTATTGGCTTGAGTACTCGGGTGTATAGATGAATGACAACCATTTTATTGTGTCTGCAATCTCTTTCTTTTTCCCGTCTTGCTAGAATTGCCTCCACTTTCTGTGCCATTGCCCACTCTCTGCACATAAGGGTATCTCGTGTACCATTCACTTCCTTTTCATCAGCTAGTTTTTCTTTCATTTGACTTCATTTGAATGACATATGCATTGTAGATTTTGGGTTTCTCAACAAAGCCAAACAGGACATAATTCATTTGCAATGCTTAGCATAAAATGATCGGAATAATTCTATGCGCTGAACATTGTCCTTGCCGACACGTAGGTTTATATGCTACCCATTTGCATAATTTTCCTTGTTGTAAGGGGAAAATTGATTTCAGAGAACTAGACTGAATTTCATAGCTCTAGTACTTTTTAATTAAAAAAATTAATATTTTCCTGAGATTCCAGGGATAAGACGCACTAGAGATACTGCGTCTTGAATAAGTTAAATTTTCTGTATTCTATTACATCCTATTTCTTCCTCTGTGGCATGAGGGTAAAAATTGACCTACCATGTCTGGCTGTGCTATTCATAAGCAGCGAATAACTGGGAAAATTGTGACCTGACTTCATCCCATTGTAACCAATTCTTTCTTTTTTTCCATGATCAATGGCCTTACTCTGCCTACAAAGGCTGATCGGCCATAAAACTCCATCCATCCATCCATCCATCCATCCACCCACCCACCCATCCATCCACCCATCCATCCATCCATCCATCCATCCATCCATCCATCCATCCATCCATCCATCCATCCATCCATCCACCCACCCACCCACCCACCCACCCATCCATCCATCCATCCATCATCCACCATCCTAATTTCCGCTTACTTCTGTTTCTACATCTCTATAATGACATCTTAATACTTCTTGTTAGCATAGCCGTCTCATTTCAAGAATTTGCCAGGATCAGGTTTGCATGATTTAAAATGTGCTTTGCTGGAGGACGCATGCTTTCTTCTCCACTGTCTTGATGAGATGTCATGTGATGCTGAGGACTCTGCGGGTCATAGTTTCCAACTTGCCTGAGTCTCAGTGCTTGAGTTGTCTTCCACTTTGTGCAGGATGATGCCCATTCCTCATCTTCACATGTGCGCAGTGTTGCAGACAAGGTATCACTCTTGCCACTTGTCCCAATACATGTCTGCTCGCATGGATTCCTGTTGCTTGCTTCCCTCCTTCTTCACACCATCACTTATTTCATTCATCGACGTACCATGCAATTTGTCTCATATACTTTCTTTTTTATCCATCTTTTTTCATTGCATGAGTAGATGGTTACAGATGTTATTTAGACCTTGGTTGAAACAATTTTGCATTACCGACTTTCTCAATGGGCTAATGGTGGGAAGCAGTGATAAAGGACTCTGACAAATTGCTCCTTGTGTCGCAAATGGTAGTTACCGGTATTTATGTGAGAGTATTCCAAAAATATATATTGTATATTTTTTGTTGTTACTATTAATGTTACAAGATTAAAGATCCCTGGTAATATATGGTTATGTATATCCATACATATACATGTATAGAGTCACATACTGAGATCATTAAGGGACATTAGATTACTGGTGTATGGGAAAAGATGCATTCAAAGAGTGATACGTACATTTGGTATTGTTCAGTAGCATATTTATCTATTACACAAATACTTCAGCAACTTGGAATCTGAAGCCATTTATTTGAAATACCTAGAGAAAGTTGGTAATGTATTATTTGTCAGTGGTTTTCTAGAGTAGATATTAAAAAAATCATTTTAGCGTTATTGTGATACTATCTGTGCACATTGAATTTAATTTCTGAGTCGTGTAAAATGACTCCGTTTATGAAAGGGTGTAGATTGCTTTGTATTAACAGCATGAACATACATGTAATGTGTTAGCTTTCAGTTATGTTCACATTCTATTCATTACCTTTATCCTATGTGAATGTGATCATTATGGGAGTGGAAGATTAACCTCACTTGCCAAGGAACTAACCATGACCGGAGGAACCTTAGTCGGCTGTTGCTTGATGGATACACAGATGTGTCCATCATGGTAGCGGGGCATGCCATATAGATCAAACACTGATGCTAATTGTCATCTCTTCTGAAATTTAAATGATTCACACTGCAAATGTGAATTTCATCACAAGTTTTGCAAGGTGTGATGAGCAAATTAGTCACAGATTAAAAACACATGCTGAACTATCCCACTGTTTTCCAGAACTCGCACACACTTAGTGGGGTTTTTCTTTGATATTTATTAAGTATTATTAAAAAAATTACTGCCTTGTGTTATGCAATAGTTTATTTCAGAACCATGTGGAAAATACATTCATAAAAGTAAATGTTTTATTGATACTTTGCATTTTCAGGTAATACATCTTATGCTGAGATTATTTCAGCAGTGACATTTAATGAACTGTTTCTCTGAAAAATATAGGAATATCATGGCTTACCTTTTGCCCGTAAGGATTTTTTTGCTGTCATTCTACATTTGCTCATTTTGATGCACTCTGGATAACATTTCATTGAACACATAGACTTTGCTTATCCAATGTTTTCAGCATGGCCAAACTTTCAGTGATGGACCTCCCCCATATTTCTCCAGACACACTGTCTTGAGCTGAAACCTTGTGCAGATCCTACAACAAAAAACACACGTCCTAGAGCCCCCTTTCCCTACACCTCATTTCTTTCCTGCCTTCACTCTCATTCCCACCACTTGCCCTCCTTGCAGACTGGAACATGTCAGACAACAAGTCTGGAAATCCTTACATATCAACTGAAATAGTATGACCCATTTGACTGAACTGTGGGATTTTTTTTTCTTCTCCATATCTTTACATCTAGTAATGCACAATAATGAGTGAACACTATCAGCAAGTGTTCGATGCCACTCTAATGTATCTTATGATTTACTACTGACTGCTTTTCTTTTAATTTTATTCTTACATTTCATAAACTTTTGTAAATAGAGGGAGTGGTATGTGTGACATATGGGTCACATTTCTCCAAAAGTAAATTGTTTGATGTGCTTGTTGCCTGTCAAAAGAAGTCAAAAGAGTCCCTCACAGAGATAGAATGTCACCAACTACTGATTAGCTCCATCATTCTATGGACTGCAAAACGTCTTGACCTGTGGCTTTCAGACAGTGACCCAACCTTTTGTGCCCATTTCAAATAAGAGAAGGCCCATTGATACCAGTGTCATGAATGATTTGGATCAATGACTACCACTCCTGATGCATGTGGTCCCTGTCTCCTGGCATCTGCGCTGAGCTGATGAATTTTTAGCTGACGTTATCCAACTCTAAAAGTCAGCATGATGTACTTTTGCAGTAGGTGTTGATGGATTTTATTCCTTTTCTTGTGATCTGTGCCTTTTGTTCACACATGACTTTCTTTTTTATCATCGTCATTGATTTATTTGTCAAGCGAAAAGTTCTTACTTTTCAGGGACACAAGAAATCCTCAGCTTCTGCCTACCTGGAGGGCTATCTGGAAGGTATGTTTGCTTGAGACGTATCCTAAAATTGCTTCTCTGTCTCATGGAGCATTTCTGAAATGCGCGGAAAGCTTAAATCTTCCAATGATGTTCATGTGCTACTTCAGAGAATTAAATTATGAAATGAATAAGAAATGCTGAGTATTCTTTTTTCAAAATTGTTCTCCCTATTTAACTTCCCTCCGACTCTCCGCCCCCTTTTCCTGTCCTCCCATATTGAGCATGACAGAAATGAATACTCTCTGTATTTTTGTGATGGGTATTAAGTCCCATTGATCTATACTCCTTGCAAAGGAGTGCTTCTTGTTAGTTTTGTTTTGTGTTTCTAATGCCTGGTTGTGGTTTGGTGGCCAGGAAAGACCATTGTGGAGCTGACCCTTCTGCAAGGAAAGGATATGATGGCCATGGACAGAAATGGTAAGGACCAGTCAGACAAGTGTGCATTTAGTCATCAATTAGTTCAAATTGTAATCTCATATGAAATTGTATCCAATAATTAAATGTATCTTTTCTTTTGATTTGCCTCCTAGTACTGCGACTGCTTATAAAAAATATAAATATGTAGAACAATATTTTACAAAAGGCAGTTCTGAAAAAAATTGATTAATTAAAATATTATTACTTATTCATAGCCTCACCATAGCTTTTGGTCTGTTTTCTAATCTAAACTGCACATCTCTCTGTGGAAAGTAGCAAGAATTCTAGCATTAAGCACAGCTGCCAAACTTTCCTCTGACAAATTGTAAATTGCATGAAGGGACAGACAAAATTCTACAGAGGAAAAGAAAACGTGTTTAAGTTTTCAGGGCAAAAAGAAAATTATAAAAAAGGGTTGGTCGGTTAAAGTTATTTGTCCCCCCCCCCCCCCCCCCCCCCCCCCCCCGTTTTAAAAAAATAAACACTGTGTGTCACAAGCATTTCAAATGAAATAAATACTTACCTTTTGCATATTGATGATGCCTTTATCCAAGATCTCAATCTGTACACAGTTATCTACCTGTTCAAGTGTACTTAGAATTTGAAATACACAGTGGGTAAAAAAGAGCAAACCCAAACACACACACACACCCCTCCCCAAAATATGTAGTGTGAGCAGTTTATAGGGAAAGTAGACGGATGGACAGACAGATGGATGGACAGACAGACAGATGGACGGACAGACAGACTCACACAGAGACACACACATGCACATACACAAACATGCACACACACACACACACACACACACACACACACACACACACACACACACACTGAACACACACACACACATACATCACACAGATGGTTGCAGGCAGACATGCAGACAGAGAATGTGGTGAGATCTATTAAAACACATACTCTCATCTATGACACATCACCCAAGCACACAATCAAAAGGATATGGAGCCCGGAGAGATGTAACCCCCACCTGAGGTGCAATTTTGTTCAATTTCCACAGGGGATAATGGTGAGCGGAGTAAGATCTTTGCATCCCAGGCCTGCCTTGCTGTGAACCTTGACCATGCCTTGTTCATGTCATCCCCATTTGGGGTCACCTGTTTGGAGTCTGGAGTGGTGTTTTTGGATATTAGAACTTCTGAATACTTAACTTTGCACTTATCTGGTCAACGCTAAGGGCACCATTTTGTTCTTTGAGTTGAAGAGTCCTGCCACACACCAGTAGACTGATTGATGAAATTGTCTGGGAGTGTAATCTTTTTATGTTTTTGTGCAGTGCAAAGTTAAGTATTTTGGCTATTTTTGTTTTTGTTTTTGTGTTGTTAATATCTGCGCTTCTTGTTACTTAAAAGGGTTACAGTCTGGTTTTGACATGCCTGACTTTGATAGAAATTTCTCTCAAACTTTTTTCCTGTGGTTATTAGAAATTTACCTATGTTTATGAATCTGGACATTATTTGGACTTGAGAAAATGTTTTTGTTGTCTTAGAATTGGCCAAATATTTTTGTTGATGGCCGGCCTCATTTCGTTCCAGTTTTTCTGGGTTTGTTCCATTTTTACTCAGCATGCCTTTACGGGATCATGCAGACAGAAAGAAAATGCATCTTTAGTCTGTGTGGATTGATGCAATCTAGATTGTTTATTCTATGCATGCTCAAGGACATGAACTGTTGTGTGGCTGATAAAGTGTTTAAGGTTGTATTAAATGGCCTGTTTTAATGCATGCCAAAAGTCTTAGATCCACAGTTTCTTGGCATAGCATAGATTTGTTTTTAATTTTTGTATTACGATCCATTGTCAGTGCCATTTATAACGAATCTTGTGTAGTTTTCAGACATTTTTTTAATGCACTGTATGCTCTTCATGGGTGATGGGTTAATTGATCTATTGCGAGTAGAACAAACTGTTTTGTTTATCGTTTGATGGGAATTCTGTTCATGAGGAGTGCCTACTTTTTTCTGTGTGGTGACTAAACATCTCACCTGTTCCATCATACCATATTTTGGCTACATTTTATACGAAAAAGGGAATCTATCTTTCTCTTATTCATTTATGTCGAGAGAAGAACATTAGAGGCAACTCTTCTCTTGTTTCTTTTTTTCCTTTATGATTTGCTAAATGGTGTTCCTTTTAACTGACCAGGCTACAGTGATCCCTTCTGTGTTGTTCTGCTGAACGGGAAGAAGATCTTCACCAGCAGTGTCAAGAAGAAGACGCTCTTTCCAAAATGGAATGAGACCGTCACCATTGAGATGCCCAACGACACAAGCACTGTGGAAATTGTAAGATCTCTTTCTTGCCAGTTTACTTTTCATACTCTAGTGGAATAGTAATAATCTCATATTCATGTTTATTCGACTTCATTTCCTTTGCTGGCTTTGTCAAGCAAACATAATTAACTGAATAGAAATAACGGAGTATTGTCACACTGTTTTTAATGCCGGAGGGGGGAAGTGTTTTCATAAGTGATGTGCGTATTCTGTGTTTTTGCTTTCAGGATGTGTTTGACAAGGATTTCATTTCAAAAGACTTCATGGGCAAACTCACCCTTGACCTGGACAAGCTGAAGGAACTCGCTATCAAGGTGATCTTGCATGAGTGCATTGTCTATCTTCATGTGATTTTGAGGCTTGTTATTGCATAGTGACTGGCCACCTTGAACAGGGTGTTGAAGATTTTTCCTACAGGAGTGTGAGAGTGTTCGCACAGAATCACGTGGCGCTTGCATGACTACAACTACCGTATTCTCACGAATAGACACGCGCTCTCAAATAGAGGTGCATCCCACTCCTAACTCACCAGCCCCTTCAAAGATCCAAACAGTAGAAACATCCAATCACCTGCCATCGCGGTGGACAGAACACCTTTTGGCCACGTCTGTCACAGTTGGTAGAATCATTGTCACCGTTGCGACTTTCACTCTCCTAGGATGCAAGATCCTCACTCAACACATTATAAATTGAAGAACCTTTGCTAAACCTCTTAATTTTCCATGTCCGTTGGCCTTAGGCAGTTACTCAACACAGTGCTTCTTAGTGGTCAGGGCTATGGCATAATGTATTGTGGAATCACCATCGGTGCAACTCTCTCCATTTGTGGGTGAGATTTACATTAAATCTCAGCACAATCTCAGACTCAGAGGTTGGTTGGATTGCTGCACGCACATTTGCGAGTTCCACTTCCGCAATCGCGACCAGCATCTGAGAATCCTGTAAATTCTTTGTCCGCCGCTTTGTCAAGGAAAAGGTGGTCCCTGAACCACCCAGTGCATTTGTTATCCCACATTTCTTGAAGAATCTTCGAATGACCTCAGGAATTATTTGACCCCACGGTTCTTTTATCCAGCACAGGATCAAGGACTTCGGTGGAGGCTTTCTTTTCCCATGATTGTTGTCTCTACTGAACCTGTCATGAACCTCTCATCTTACAATTCATTGAGAGCGTTCTTGAATGGCCGGTTTGCAGGAGAAAGGCTTGCTTTCCTTTCAGTGTCCCTTCATATTGACTTGTACTGTAATGTGGTGGTTTTATACATGAATCAAACAAATGTGCATCCCTTTAATATTTCACGCTCACTGTGCGTCTTTTCATAGAATATGATGGTGTGTGTGCCCGCGCACGCATGTGTGAGTGAATGTATGAATAATAGTGAGAGAGAGAGAGAGAGAGAGAGAGAGAGAGAGAGAGAGAGAGAGAGAGAGAGAGAGAGAGAGAGAGAGAGAGAGAGAGAGAAAAGATCAACTAACTGACGAACTGAAAAACATAATGAGTCGCAATTGTTGATGATATTTACAAGAAAAAGTTTTCAAGTATTGTCATATTTTCCTGAGTTACAGCATCTCCCTTGATCTAAATGTCATGTGCATATTGTTTACTTTAGGGAACGTCCGTGCATATTGTTTACTTTAGGGAACATCCATGCATATTGTTTACTTTAGGGAACGTCCGAGTGGTTTTCGCTGGACCGCACCAAGACTGGGAAGCTGCAGCTCAAATGTACAGTCATCTCTAAAGACATGATGGTATGCAGATGTAGATTTGTTTTGTGTGTAAGTTAGTATAGTGTATAGCATGTAGACTGTCGAGTGTGTGTGCACACGTGTGTGTGTGTGTGCATGGTTGTGTGTGTGTGTGTGTGTGTGTGTGTGTGTGTGTGTGAGTGTGTGTGTGAGTGTGTGTGTGTGTGTGTGTTTGTGTGTGTGTGTGAGACAGTCGTGCATGCTAAGGTGCCGAAATTATTATCCACACCTCCGGCTCGTGATTTTAATGAATCAAATTACAAGTCTAGGGGTTCACACACACCCCGAGATGCATTCGTCATTCTCTCGATGTGATGGTTCACACACAGTAGAACACCAAGGGATGGGCAAGGAATTACAAATTTTCTTTAATGAAAGAAAATGGGCAATTTCTCTGTGAATGAAATGTTACCCACAATGACGGGAAAAACAATGTAGCTTTCATTCACCAATCCACTATGTTACAATTCCAAGCAAAACACAAACCAAATGGAATCATGAGTCATGTCAATAAAAAATGGAGAGGATAAATAATGGAAAATTCCCACCAGTTCGATGTGCAGTTCCAAATCCAAAATTTCAATGACGAAGAGATTACACAATGCACAGACACAGAACAAGCGTCCTCACAGTGCATTAACCATTGGCAGTGGATTTTCCAGAGATTACACAATGCACAAACACAGGACAGTCGTCCTCACAATGCATTAACCATTGGTGGTGGATTTTACCCCCTCCTGTGGGACAATGATGAAACAGTATCAATCTTTTCACGAGGGTGGAGATAATGAAGGAGTGTTGGGAGGCTCGGCAGGCGATGCTAGAGTTCTTGCTACGAGCTCTAAAGTAGATGTTGTCAGATGGCATTCAAGCAAGAGAGATTGTCTCCCTGTCTTCACTGCTTGAGATGAATGGCAACGAATGGCATGCATTTTTCATACGTGAGAGCAATACACCACTGAGGCTAGACCAAATGCCTCCACCTGAGGGCCAGATTTCAACCTCTCAGGTGAAATTTCTTGGGTGTATGGCGCTTGTCTTTTCTGCTCAATTCGATTTATACCACAGAACCGCTTCAAAGCATGCTGGGATGCCGAGGTGTCAACTTAGACCAATCAGGACATGTTTTACTAATTGCAGAGAATTCCTGCCACAATAATACATTATCAAAACATTAATTTCTCACCAATTACACAACTAATCAACCGCCCAACCCACCAAAAGGTATAGATTTGTGATTGGCACTATCTTATCAATTCAGATTCACCAATACAATCTTCCTTGTGACAATCTCTGTCAGATTAATGTTTTCTCCGCCTCAGGTAGCATCTGTATAGACCGGAATGACGGTTAGTTTACCAAATGTAATTCTGAACTGTCACAGTGTGTGTGCACGCGCGCGCGTGTATGTGTGTGTGTGTGTGTGTGTGCGTGCATGGCTTGTGTGTGTGTGTGTGTGTGTGTGTGTGTGTGTGTGTGTGTGTGTGTGTGTGTGTGTGAGTGCGTTCATGTGTGTGAAAAAGAAATGCAGTAGATTAATCTCTGAAGAGACATGTTTGGCTCTGGAATGAGAAACTGTCAGTAATTTTGATATGAATATCTTATCACCACTAATGTCAGATATCAGTTTTATCATCTCATTTGTCCTGATGTATAACTGGACAAGTATGCGTCAGGCAATTCCAAAATTTTCCGACATAGATGACTTTTTTTTTAAACCTCTTTCCAACTCTGTCATCCCACACCTCCTTGTCCTTGTGTCCTGATACACTCTCCAACTTTTTTTTCGTCTGCCTCCTCACATATTTTCCTTGTCTCCATCTTGTTTCCCACATCTGTTTTTCTAAGTCTTTACCTAACAATTGCAGGCAGAAGATGAGGGGGATGGAGGAAGCCATGGACGATCATCCATGGATTTTCAGGATGCCCCTGTTTTTGCCAAGGAGAGTAAGGTGAGCTGTTTGAATTGTAATAAATGTCTATGATATAAACCATTTTATACCTTTATTTTCATAGATTTCAGTCTAGGATTATAGTAAAAGTTTTAAGGAGTCTCTGCTTGATGTGAAGATCAAATTTTATCATGTGTTACTTAAATGCAGACAGGAGCATTCATTTTTTTGACTCACATGCGAAGCAAAAGTGAGTCTATGTACTGAGCCGTGTCGTCCGGGCGTCCGGGCGTCCGTCCGGGCGTCCGTCCGGGCGTCCGTAAAAAACTTAAACGTTGGATTTTTCTCGGAGACTATTAAGTCTATCAACACCAAATGTGGCATGATGGTGTATGATGACAAGGCCTCAAAAAACATACATAGTGACTTGACCTTGCTTCAAGGTCAAGGTCACAGGAGCCATAAATGTGGTCTCAAAAACAGTCATTTTTCACATTTTCCCAATTTTCTCCCACGTTATTGAGAATGGCGACCTTAGCTACAAGTGGTATATAGGTCAAAGCAAGCCCTATCTTTTGATACCAGTTTGGTTGACCTTGCTTCAAGGTCAAGGTCACAGGAGCTCTTCAAAGTTGGATTGTATACATATTTTGAAGTGACCTTGACCCTGAACTATGGAAGATAACTGTTTCAAACTTAATAATTATGTGGGGCACATGTTATACTTTCATCATGAGACACATTTGGTCACATATCATCAAGGTCAAGGTCACTTTGACCCTTATGAAATGTGACCAAAATGGGGTAGTGAACCACTAAAAGTGACTATATCTCATGGTAGAAAGTGCCAATAAGCACCATTGTGCTTCCTATGTCTTGAATTAACAGCTTTGTGTTGCATGACCTTGGATGACCTTGACCTTGGGTCAAGGTCACATGTATTTTGGTAGGAAAAATGTGTAAAGCATTTCTTTGTGTATGATGTCATTGGTAGGTTTAGTTGTTTGACCTTGACCTTGAAGGTCACCTGAAGGTCAAGGTCATATAAAGGTCAAGGTCAAGCATGTGAGTCGTATGGGCTTTGCCCTTCTTGTTAAAACTATCTCTAAGAAATAGTAGTATTTTTCAATAGCTCTGTGACGAGTAGGTCTTTTAAAATCTATTTAGAACTGGCTCATTATACGTCTAGGGGTGTACTTCTTGAAACCCACTCGCACACCTTCACTCTTTCATTCAAACAATGAATGGAATGAGTCTGGAATGAAAGAATGGGACCACAGGAATCAAATTAACTGCTTTAATTTTCTCACAAACATAAATCAGATGAAAAGCGACGAACGCTGCAAAGCTTTACTAAGTGTAATGATACAATAGATTAATTCCCAAACCCAAATAAGAAGAATAACTCTGCCAAACCGGGGATAAAAGAGATACTTAACTGAATTGATGAAACATCCATGAGACGGCATACCCTAGCCAGCCTCACATCATTCGAGCCCGTGAACACGTGGGCCCACGAACATGCAAGCAGCGTGGGGGTGGGAGGTTAGGATATCCCGTGCGCTCGGGGCACACTCACAACCACATATTCAAACCATGACGAAACACACCTCTCAGGAGGGGAGGGTGACTTATCACCCCAGCAGACTTGCGAGACGAAAACGGTTTTCTCTGGTCGACGAGCGTAACCCAGGTAAACTTCAGGTCACTGCTGTTGCTTTCCTGAGGAGTCGCTGGCTGGAGTGGGGGAGAAAAGTTTAGCTGTACTTGGGCCGGCGGAGCGGATGAGCTTGGGGGGGGGGGGGGAAGACGGCGGGTTGACACCGGGCGACAGGAATTCTTCACTCTCTCCCTGTCGGTGAAGACGCTAGGGTCAGCGTGTTCGAACTAGGCTGGAACGGGAGGCACGCTGCACGTGCCGGGCAGACGATATGCTTTCGCATTTCACTCCTCAGTCCAGCGTTGCAGACGAGGTGGCACTTCTGTTTTCCCCAACTCATAATTCTGGCTGATGCCGCACTAAAAACTGGAACAGGGCGCTGATACCTACGGGGGTCTGTTCAGTGAAAAATAATACTTTTAGCGCCACGAATTACATTCCACGGGGATTTTATATGTTCATAGAAAATCCTAAGTCCATTCTGTCCAATCACGACACGGTGGATGATCTCCAGTCACGTTTTAACGCCATCAACCAATCAACGTTCAGCAGTATATATATCACTCTTAAGTCACATGTCTTTTATCCTCAATCGTGATTGCTCCTCTCAAGCTGACCCTCCCATTAGACGGCTCTCGTGGGGAATTGTATGAGGATTGGGTGAAGTGAGATCACCAGTCAAGAAACAGTCAATTCCCAATTTAAAACGTTTTACTAAGTCATTCTTCTCCAGCAAGAGTTAATATTTATCCGTCTCTTGCCCCCCTTCAATTCCACAATTAAATAGGGTGTATTCCTAGACCCACACCGGTTTGGCAGTTTCCTACTCACATAACTACGGTCTGGCAGAGTATTAACCCGCCCCCAATGATAACAATAACAAACAGTAGTGGGAGGAAACGTGTTCTCGCCACAAGCTCCATGATTTTGCTTATTTGGTATGGTTATTATTCTTATCATTTTAAATCAGTGTTGTGGAAACTAAGATAGAGCTCTTCATGTATTGTGCATCCTGTAGTAATTTTCATCTCTTTGGATGACTTGTATCAGAGGAAATCTTTCCATAGGCTCTATAAATTTATTCACGTGAGTTTCATTTCTCCTCTGTAAGTCTGTGACTCTTCTCTCACAGACTCTGCAGACGGCACGGACAGTTTCGCAAGTTATGGTGGACGATTCGCTGTCGGCACCTTCCATCTATGATAGCAGCTTTGACATGACCCCCTCCCCCGCTGCAAAGGCCCCCACCCCCTACCCAGACTCCACACCAAGCAGGGATGGCAGACCAACCATGGCCGGCAGTGAAACAGCGATGATGCGACGCACCACCTCCGATCACAATATCAACAAGGGCCGTCGAGGTTCGGGGTATCCAAATGCCTCTGCCACCCTTGGACGGAATGACAGCTTCCATCGTCAAGGAAACGCTGGGTTGCGTCCTTCAGAATCGTAAGTCTTCCCCTTCACCATTGAACTCTGGTGAACTTGAGTTTCTGAAAGGAGCTATGCTTGTTTTTGGTCAGGGTGTTTCATTGGCCAACTGTCGATCTATTCACACCTTGGGCGAAAAGTCACAAAACTGCAGCAATCTGATGTAGATGCCTTTGCTACCTTGCTGAAAAGTGGGAATGATCAAACATTGATGCGTTCCTGTGAGTTTGAAGAACATTACTCCTCTCACGTATGTGTGATTTCCTCTAAAGGATTGCACTTTTTGCTCAAATGAAAGGTCATGAAGTTTACTGTACAAACTTAAAAAGGAATTTGTTTTTTGCCATATCCTGTTATTTTTACTTTGCAGAGAATATACTATTTATAATGCCCTATGTTTGTGTTCATTTGAGTAACTTCTTTAGGAAAAAAAGTTATTGCGTGATATGTATGACAATATCTCAGTCTGTACTACTTAAAAAAAATATGAAAGAAAATCATTGTTACAATGTTCCGATTTTGTTGGAATGTGTAGAGGAACATTTGTTTTGTTTGTGTAGGCTTGCTGATGTGATTTTTTAATGAGGATTTTTTTTCTTGTTCCTTGAAGAGTCAACTCTGTGCACATTGTTCAGAGAACAGGGGACACAGCATCCATAGGTTGGTATGGTTTGTGTGCTTGTCTCCACAATCGTTTTGTTTTTTGCATTTCATATGGGGACTTTTTGTTCACATTTTACTAACTGTTTAACACCATTTGGTGCATTAGTGCTTAACTTGGCTTTGCAATCTTTTGTAGACTTCATGTAACAGAATCTGATCATGTGTGCAGTTATGTTTTTTCTTGGGGAAAGGCTTTAATTCACTTCCTTCATTCTGAAATAGTTCATGTAGTGAATGTAGTTTTACATGTAGTTGTTGGAAGGGTTTTGGTTGATAATTTGTGATGGGAATAGAGCTTGAGTAATTGTAGAATAGATCATTATGCAGAGGATCAATGTATAGGCTTTAAGTGAACAGCGTTTCTTGTCGCATGGTAATCCATGTACATGCCGTATTCTCTCGAATAGACAAGCGCTCTCGAATAGATGCACACCCCACTCCTAGCCTACCACCCTCTTCGAAGAACTAAATAGAAGTGAAACATTCATTAGCCAAACTTTGTGGTCAGCAGATACCTAGCATCCAAGTCTGTCAGTCAGAAGAATCATTGCCACAATTGCAACTTTCACCGTCCGTTGAATGGATATTGGGATCCTCACCCTACACAAACATGTTGCCATGTCTGTCACCGTAAGTAGAAACTTGAAAAATCGTCGTTGGCCTCTGAATTTTCAATATCCATTGGTCTGAGGCAGTCTCTCAACTCACTACAAGTGTCAATGCTCAACATACTGTCACTTGCTGGTGGCCAGAGCTGTCACAGTCATTGGAATCACCATCGCATTTTTCTTCTTCTGTGGATGAGAGACAGTTGCTCAACACAGTCTTGGAGGCTTCTAGTTTGCAGCATGCACATTTGCTAGTTCATCTCAGCCAGACGCAACTTCAATATCTGGGAATCGGGTAAATTCCTTGTCTGCGTCCTCATCGAGGAACACGCAGACGCACATGCACACACGCACACAGATCTTTCTTCAAACCTCATGTCTTACACAGCCACTCCCACCCCCATCTTTTCTACTCACCCATTCCCTCAGTCCCTCTTCAACAACCAACCTTACCCTCCTTCCACCCTGTCCCACTTTTTAAGAGCAACGCGCATGAACTATTGGTCCTCAACCTTCATCCTTTCCCCTGATCCTCTTTCTGCAACTCCTCCCAGCAGTCCTTCTTTTGAGAAAACACCCATTTTCTTTCCACCAACATCACTAACTGCATTTGTTATTCCACATTTCCTGAAGTTTCTTCGAATGGCCTCAGGAATAATCTGACTCCATGGTTCCTTTAACCAGCACAGGACCAAGGACTTCGATGGAGGCTTTTTGTTCCCATGGTTGTTGTCTTGACTGAACCTGTCAACAACCTCTCATCTTACAAGTCATCGAAAGTGTTCTAGAATGGCCATTTCCAGGATACGTGATAGTTTGCTGAACAAAAGCTTGTTTCCCTTGCAATGTCACTGCAGTTATAACGTTCACTGAAATGTGGCGGTTCAGTACCCGAGCAGATGCGCTTCCCGCGAAATGTTCATAGGCACTGCGCGTCATTTCGAGAGAATACGGTAGATAGTCCTGTCGTAAGAAGTGATTATAGATTCATCCTTTGCCATATTATCCTCATCATAATCTGAATCCTTGTTTCTTGTTGAAGGAGCAGAATATAATTTAAAGAAGTGTGGGTTAGGGTGCAGAAATGCGTCTGTGAGCTCTGGCAGCATGCTCACACAACTATGCCACACAGTTGTTAGTGTTGCTTTCCCACAGCTTTTCGTCCTTCCTTTCACAATAAATGTAGATGTCACTATTATAAACTTATTCATCATGATCAAGTTTTGCTCCTTGGGAGTGAAAACAAAGAAGTAACAATGTCTTTAGGAAGAGGGAAAGGGATGGGATGATGTTGAGACAGTCTGTAGAATTTGTTTTAGATAAAGGGAACCAACCTTTTCTGAGCATTGTAAAGCTGGATGTTACTGTGTTTCGGTAGGAATATTTTGATATTGCAAATCATGACTTTAAATCAGGTGACAGTATTTCCTTTTACAATTGTTATAAATTCAGGCGGAAACAAAAAGAAAGTTGACCTTTACATATCTCATGTTGCAAGTGGTTCGGTAGACTGCGAAAATTTTTCTACTTGCCTTGACGTTCATACTTTACTTCTTTTTTGGTTACTATACCATCTTTGGTATGCTCTGTAAGTCTACACATAGTATAGTCGTATTGCTGTCTTCTTTCAAATGTGCTAAAACTATGTTTGCACTTTTCTCTAGAAGCACCCAAAGCTGTTGGTAAGCTTGGTTCTCCAAGAGCATGCTTGATCTTTGTTTGCACTATGCCTTAGTGACACACGTCTAGCTTTTCACGTCTTGTACATCCCTCACCAAGTCCTCTCTGTATTTATTGATTAGTTAGATTGTAATACAGCAACTAATTCTTATAAAAATCAATAATAGTAAATGCATTCTTTCAATGTGTTAATTGGTGGGTAACTTTGGTTTTTTGCATAATTTTCTCACAAATGTGCATGGAAATAGATTTATGTAGTGTGTTTAGTGGGTTTTTTTAATATCCGTGCTTAAGTATTGTTTTGCATTTGTACTAAAATATTATGTTGACTATTTTCTTTGGTTTTCTCATACATTGATTTTTGTACAAAATTATATGGTTGAAAAAACTCAGATTACCAATATTCACATACATGTAGGTCTTTATTTTTTCACCTCCCAACCTTTTATTCTCAAGCAAGCTTGCTTGGTGAGTTTGTGATCATCTCTGCCATTAGCAATGTGTAGTAGCAAAAGGGACTTTGTAGAGTTTTTTACTCCAGATTTTTCCCCTGCCTTTCCTCTAATCATCTATGGTGGTTTGGGACTTTTGTCAGAATGCCTCTGAAATGAGCTTCCTTCCTTTTTCTGTACAGTCCTCCATCATTGTTACACAAATTTTTGATGATGTTTTTGCAATTGCATCATCATGAATAACTTATGTAAGTAGTCCTTGTACTTGTGAATTTTCATGTCAGTTTTGGTTTTCAGTAATACTGAAAGAGTTTAAAGGGCTTCTGTAGTGTGATGTCTGCACCAGTTAGAGTTATGCAAAACTGCAAGGGGTAGTAGGGTGGGTGGGAAACTGTTGGCATCCAATGCAAGCAAACAAATCTGAGGCTTTACTTCAGAATCTGTGGGTTGTCTGTCAGTCCCTCCAAAAGTTTAGCTTGCACAATGATCCAAGCAAATAAAATGATGACAATCAGATTTATCTGACATTTTTTCAAATTGTGTGAAAGCTTCTTTTGCAGAGTGTGAGCCAGAAGTAGATGTGTTGGAAAAGCTTTGGAATGGTGTAATGTGCAGAGGCTGAAGAGGCTACATTTTGCTGCTTTGTGGCATACACTATAAGCTTCACACACCCACCCACCCTGCCATCACCTCCATGCATTCACAAACACCTCCCTGCTTCCTCCCACAATGCGTTGCTTGGGGAAAATATTAAAATGAAAATGGAGCACTGTGAGAAGGAGGAGAGTAGAGGAGAGCTGACCAGACTTGGGAACAAAAGCCTCGGGAGAGGAAGTGCAGAAAAAAGGCAGACAAGAGAAGAGCCAGGTAGGCAGAGCAGACACAGGAAATGAGTGCAGAGGAAAGTGAAAGACACACAGGCTGCTGAACAGGCAGGCAAACAAGCAGGCAAACAAGCAAGCAGACAAGCAGACAGGAAGACAGATGGGCAGGCAGCATGCAGAAACATGACTGCAACTGGCCTTTCAAATGTAAATGTTATTTTCTTAAATAATTGTTGTTGTTTTTAGACTCATCATTCAAATAGTAGATGTGGAGAGGTGCTTACAATATTCACACTACCTAACAGTTTTTGCAGTGAATAGCACTGCCGATTTAGCTATTGAACTGATATCACTGTTGTAGTCTGCATGCAGTTGACGTGGCAAAGCTATGGAATTTAGATGGAGTCTACAGTGTACTAATGCTGTTTTGTCTCAGTGTGTGACAATGTATCAATAGCTTCAGCCATCCGTACATATATTTTGGATGGGTACCTTGAAAATGGTAGGCTCTGGTTGGTATGATATGACTAATTGCATTCATTTCCACTGTCAAATAATTTGCAAAGAAACTTCTATGAATTACTTAAAATCAGAATGGAGGCTCTCTGTTTCATGCCCTGTAACATGCTTAGAACTTACTTTTCTTCAAGTTGGGCATTGGGTCTATCAGGCCTTGATAACTGAAATGCTGCCTCTTTAATCATGGTTTCTGGTTTGCACATCACCTGCTAATCTAATGCAAAGATTTGAACATCTTTCTCAAGTTGTTGACTCCATAGATTCTTGTGTAAATTTTCATATAATACACTTGGAAAACAAATCCACATAGAATAAGGCATTCCTCACAGTTACATACTGAATAATTGTATTTGTTCAGGTTCATCAATTAAGCCAATGTTCTGTGTGCGACTTGAAGGAAAGTCAGCACATGTTGTTGTAGTCCAGAAGATGATAAAGCCAGTGACAGGTCTGACCTTTCTCCTGATTTTGATGCAAATGATGACGGCACCCCAACTGAGCATTGAGGTTGACTGTGTCTGCAGACAGCAGCGTGATGGGCGACAAGATGTACAGCGTCTGTGGACAGGTGCTGCGTGCCCGGGGCTTGGACAACATCATGGAGGACGTCTACTGCAAAGTCAGGCTGGAGCTGTGAGTTGTCCCACCTTGTGTAGAATCTCTGGTATAGTGGAGGCCCTGTTTTGTGGAACGTTTACAGCAACAGCATGGGGATGAAAATTGGTCTTGAATTGAAGAGTTCTTACATGGGAGACAAAAGGTAGGGGGTTGGGGTTAGATGTAGTGTGAGGGGAGAACTATCTTGAGAAGTTGTGTCTGAAATCCCGTTTTAATTCAGCAATGCTTATGCCTTCTTCGCTTCAGTAATAGTCTTATCTAACCAGTCAGGACACAGTTTTTGTCTAGTTCTGCATCCTGATTGGCTAGATAAGATCGCTGCAATGGCATAGTGGGTGTAAGTGTTGCTCAATGCAAGCAGGCATTTATAAAAGTAACTTGAGGGTAGTTGCATAACATGCTGAACATGCAAACCCAACTAAAATGGGAGTAGTCATGAAGGAATCAGTTCTCTACTAAAGGTTCTACTGAACAACCTAAGCGGCTATACATGTATTTGTATATTCTCACAGCAAAGTATCAGATTAGATAAGAAAACTGACTCCTGGCTTTGTTTAGTGAACGTTGTTTACTCTGGACATGATCATGATATGTATAATAAGTGTACGTGAGTTTGTCTATCACCATCTTTTTCTTTTACAGCCCTGCTAGCAGAAGAAGCTTGTTTTCAGGGTCAAGGGTCATTGCAAAATCCCGCATGACTCCTTCATCAACTCCTACTTTCAACCTGGCCTTTGAAGTAAGGATCTTGTGCATGTGCTTATTAACTTCATTTAGACAGGGTTGTGCATCCATTATCTTAATGGTTTGAACATTTTAAATGACAGATATAAACCTCAAAACTCATGAGGTGTGGTTTTCTTGCTTGGGTATCAAAAATACAATTCATATTTGCCTACATTTATAAAAATGTGTCTCACTTGCCAGAAGTCATTGATCACAGTAATGCTGAGGTTCTCTATTTAATTTGGTTTCCGTACTAGCTTTGTTATGCATTTATGTGCTTGTGTTCTAATTAGCCTTGGAACACATCTATATATTTCTGTGATCTCTCTGGTCTGAACTATCTTTGCAACACAGTTATATGTTTTATGTGATTTCTCGGATCTAACTAGCTTTGCAACACATTTATATGCTTATGTAATCTCTCTGGTCTAAACAAGCTTTTCAGGACATTTGCTTAAATGATCTCTCAAGCCTGAACTATGTTTTCAATTTGTGCTAATGTGATCACTCTGAGCTGAGTACAAGACTGGAGCTACTTTGTGCCCCCAGTTCACCACCCCATCCCCATGTCTGCAGAAACTACCCTGGCTCACTTTCATCTGTCTTCATGTCTACATTGGTTTTCCTTTCTCTCCATGTATGTGCACTTGCACAGTCACATGCATGCATGCATGCATGCATGCATTCATGCACATGCACACACACACTCACACTCAAACACACACACACACAACACACGCATGCACACGCACATGCACACACGCACATACACACACATGCACACACACACACACACTCACACATGCACACACTCAAACACACACACACACACACACACATGCACACACACACACGCACACACACACGCACACACACACACACACACACTCTCTCACACTCAAACACACACACACAACACACACACACACACACACAACACACACACACACAACACACACACACACACACACACACACACACACTCACACCATTAATGCCTTCATGGAGGTTGACACTGACAACCACTGTAACACACCTTAACACTTCTTGTGCATACTTGTCTGTCAACAGGTGGACAGGGGTGCAGGAACATCAGCTGACTCCATGTTGGTGTTTGACATCAAGAGATCCAGCAAGGAGCACGTTGCCACCAAGGGCTATCTCCTCCGGGAGCTATTTGCAGGTGCCCTTTTCTCTCCCTTGTACAGATGCTTATCATTAATGATAGGGCTGTAATTCAACCAAATCAATAATGCATGTGGACAAATTTAGGACATGGATGTAATGTCTGCAAGAAAATATTTTTATTGTTAAACTCCAGTATCTTTATTTTTGGCAATTTGTCTTTTATCCACTTTTCATTATTGGCCAGGGGATTGCATTAATAATCCATCTATCCATCCATCAGACAGTCCATCACATCACATCCCACCCATCCATTCATCCGTCCACTTACTTATCCACCCTATCCATCCAGAAGTTAATCAGTGGATTGAAATGAATTGGATTGGATCAGACTGGACTTGACTGTATTGGGTTAGGTTTGGTTGAGTTTGATTTAGGGTAAGGGGGTAAGTTAATTTGGCTGGTTCGGCCAGTTAGATAAGTGCTGAGTCACCCATCCGTCCATCCACCCATCCATCCATCCATCCATCCATCCATCCATCCATCCATCCATCCATCCATCCATCCATCCATCCATCCATCCGTCAATCTATGTGTCTGTCCATCCATCCAACTAGTTTTTACCTATTACAAAGAATGGTGTACCTCCACAGAAAAACAAAATCCTAGTAAATTCATGCCCTGACATGACTGATGCATGGTTTCAGAGACAGACGGAGTGTGTCGATGGATCAGGCTGGAGCGAGACGTGGAGTTGGAGGTCACTCTTTCGCAAGGCGCTCCCAACCCTCGCCACAGACGCTCAGGCAACCTGTTCAAGTCAATCTCATTTCGAAAAGACAAGCGCCAGTGAGATTCTGTGTCTGCAACAGCAGAGAATAATGGCAGCTTTGTGGTCTGCATGGTAGAGAAGTTCAACTGAAACCATGGAATGTTTTTGAGTATTGGTCCATGAATTGCCATAGAACCAGAACATGCAGTCCTATTCCTATGTGGTTTTGAAGAGAGCATTTAATCTGTTATTTGATTTTTTTCCTTTTCTTTTTTAATGTTGTTTACATACTTCTTTAGGGGTGTTCATGAAGGAGAAAGGCCAATTTTGTGTGAAACTCTTGATGGGACCTGAATTGTCAAATAAGGTTGTGCCTATGCATTCAATTTCATTGAAGTTTTGCTTGATGATATGCATCTTTCAGTTACATATGCAGTGTGAGAATTGAAAGTGTTTTGTATTGCATCAACCTTATCCATTATGTGGGGCTCTGTTCCTGAACGGTGAGAGCATTTGTTCTGCAGTTGCTTGCAGCTGATGTGTGGCAGCCACACACCCCAGAGTTCCATCCTTGGGCATGGGGTTTCAGCCACATTGCCTTTCTCACTGAGAAGTAAAATTGGTCAGGTGGCACTGCACAGGGACGACCTGGAGTGAAAATCCCAAGAAATAATTTGCTCCAAAAGGACAAAATGATGATGATGATGATGATGATGATGATGATGATATGAAGTATCTGAAGTAGAAATAGCATCATTTAATAGAATATGCTATATTTGTTTCAATTTATGTGTAGGCACTCTTTCTTTCAACTGAAGTTTGCACAAAAATCCCTGGAACATAGAAGCATACCCAAATGAATGCACAAGGAAGCAGGCTACCCACAGAAACAATACTTGTTTTGTACATGGTCTCTTGGTTGTGTGTGGGTAGTGGACGGAATGGAAATGTTTCTGGATTTCATTAAACATCAGCAAAGGAGATGAACAAATCCCAACAGTTTGATGTGGGGTTCCTCTTGAGCTGCTCTGCTGATTCAGAGTGAGCCTTCCTCTGTGCCAGAAGGTGCCAGGCTGTGCTAGAGAAATGGGATTATTGTCTGGCTCATGCAAGACATCATGCTGCTGTTGCAAGTTCAGACATGCTGTGAGCAGGCTGATGTGCTGGAAAGAAACATTTGCTGAGAGACCCTCCAAAGGAGGATTTCTTCCAATCATGTATGTCAGATTGTGAACCCAGAAAAGGTTATCACATCTTCTTGTAAATTTTTAATGTGTACAGAATGCATCAATTTGGTGCTCTGCACTAAAATATATATCAATCATATTACATCAATCTGCTTCTTATCTTTCTCATGAGTGTTGCCCATTGTGATGTCAGTGCAAGTGGAGTTGTCACCTGTTTTTCTGTAAACATTTTCTTTGGTTCTACTTTCAAATTGTTATTGGATCTGTGACTAATCATACCATTTAGTGTTGAAGTATCTCAAGTGAGCTCTCATGTTTCATGTGCCAGAGCATTCAGATACAATTGCTTACAAAACAAATGGTCATGCTTGTTTGTAAATCAGAGGCTACACAAACAAGAGATGCTTTTGGTTTTCAACTCCTACTTTGCATTGCTTTAATTCTGATAATTTTAGAAGTCTTTATGTAACATGAGCAATTGAAATTTGGAGAAGATGAAAAAAAAGTTATCTTAACCCTTGGTTTGTAAACGATGTCTTATAACAGTAATGAAATGATTTAAAATTCAGTGGTGTATCTTTGGAGGCTACTCTGCAGCTGCGTGCCAGCTGTGAATGCCAACAGCATTTCATGACAACTGCAAAGCTTTGATGGTTTCTCTACATTGGTATTTAGGATAGTTTTCGATAGCCACCTCGACCTTGGCAAGTTTACTGGGTAAACATGTTTCAGTAGCATGGAGCATGTTGTCCAAGTGTCTGTTGTCTTAGAGTCTGATTTGTTTTCATTGCCTTCTAATAGGCAAGAGAGGTGAGAGAAAAAAGTTATTAAAAAAATACTCTGGACAGTCAGAAACCTCACCAAGCCAATTTTTAAATAAAAAATAAAATGTTTAAATCCACTTACATGACCTACCTAGAAATAGAGTGTGAGTGGATTTAATCTTTGCCTCTTCTTTTTTAATCATATCTTTCAAGACTTTTTCTATGTCGTGGTGCTTTATTAGTGTATTTATGTACATGTAGATATGTAGTGTTTCATTACTGTTGTAGAATGAAGTAACATTATGAATTTAGCATGTAATTTGTGCTCCAAGGTGATGTTGAACTTTTTCTGTAGACATAGTAATCATCCACAGTAATTAGTCAAATCCAATTTAAATTACTTGTTCCGGAGGCAGCATTTTAACCTTTGTGTCTAGCCATTTTAAAGATTTTCTGCTACTTTGATGTTGGAAGTGAACATATCAGTGATGCCATCACTTGAGATGTCATAGATTCTTGTTGAAGGAATGCATATTATATATTTTTTTTACCTAGAGTGGAAATTTATTGATGGGGTTGTGAAATGCTGCAATACTCCATAACATTTAGGGTTTTTTCTGGAGAAAAACTGGAATTTCATCCTTTGTGATTTTTATTGAATTATGTAATAGATGTTAAAAACAGGCTTGTGTTCTCTTTCATTATTTATTTGAAGCATCTATGACTTCAAGAATATGTATTCACTGCTGTGATTCATATGCACCTAAATATAACAACAGAGGGAAGAAGCAACAGGTAATTGTAAAATTGTCCATAAATTCATTCTTGAAAAATGACACAATGATAATTTGTTTTGATTGATTACTTTTACAATAATGTAAAGATTAAAAAAAAGAAACTTCACAGATAATTTTATTGTGACCACCATCACAACTCTCTCTGCTGTTGTATTTATCACTATTAGGTGTTCTTGAAATATAATGCAAGAGAGTTCTGTTCACTTTGCTTTACGTGATGAATTATTTTAGTTGTTTTACACAAATGTTTCAAGATTTACTTTTTACCTGTCTTCCCCGAATTTTATCCCTTATGACTACCCTTACAATTCATTTCTTGTAGTTTTTACTCATAATTTGGTGGAAGCATGAAGAATTTTTTTACTAAATAACATACTTCTTGATTATGCCATTTTACAAATAAATTCTTGGGTTCTTACTGTGCTGCAAAGTTGATGAAAGATCAATAGGTGCTCCTCGTTCTGTTAAAACTGGAAGATATTACGACAGATTCTACTTCTGTGATACAAACCACTTTGTGAAGTGTTCTTTCATTTTGTTCCATGTTGAAAGTTTCCTTTTGCTTCATTTGTTTTTTGGGTAGTGCGAGAAACATTCGTAAACTGTGTATTAGTGAGGACCACAGTGAGTAGTGCCAATATGATAATGAAGGAGAAAAAAACTATTTTCACAGACCAACTCAATCTTGCCATCATTGCCCAAGTATTATTTGTGCCCCAATATCCTAAATATACGCCATAGAAGTTTGTCATTTTTAACCACCCTTTGTTAGGTTGTTTTGAGCCAGGGATTGGGTAAACCTCCTTAATACTCTACATTTAAAAACATTGCAGTGTTCTTTTGTGAAAAACACTTGAAAATGTATATAAATTACTTTTCGATTTCTGAATTAGCCCAAGTTCTGGCTTGAGTTCTTAAATAATCACCTGGGAACAGAATCGTTTAGAATACTCTCCTTTCTATTTCATGACCAGCAGGAATAAAAGGCCCACGCACATTTCACAGTTTGGCCTCCCTCTGGTCTTATTTTCCTGTAAGGAGCACAATTGCATCTGTACATCTGGAGCATCCTCAGATATCCTTAGATTGTGTCAAGCTCAGATTGATGTGTACGCAAACCTCAATAGGTTCATTAGTGGCCAATATTGCATTTTATGAAATAACTTCAATAACCTTTGAAGCTCATATCATTTTTCATTATAGTTTTTGTACTAGTGAAATAAATTTTTACTTCAACATATCGTTTCCCGTTTACTTTTTTGTTTCCTGCAGACTTGACTGAGTTGGTTGGTTGGTGTTTTACGGCCTATCAGCCTTTTCAGTTTGGAGTAAACGCTAATCAAGTCACAGTGTCCCTAGTTATTTGCCTCTTATGAATCTCGTAGGGATGGATGGATGGACAGTGTTTTACGGCCTATCAGCCTTGTAGGCTATGTAAGGCCATTACGCACGAAAATCACTAGAACAGTTTCAACTCTAATCTCAAGTCACGATGTCCCTAGTTATTTGCCTCTTACAAATTGTGTAGGGAGACGCGGTGGATCAATTCTTACCCCGAACCCACAGGGAGATTTTGACCGAGAACTAAGAAAACAATGAGAAAATAGATGCAGGATGCCCACCCTGCCACCTTTTTGAAGCCAAATCCATCACAAGTACAAGCATTGTGTGGTAATGCATTCAGGAACACACACACACACGATCAACCCATATTAAAACAAGAAGGGCAAAGCCCATACGACTCACATGATTGACCTTGACCTTTACATGACCTTGACCTTCAGGTGACCTTCAAGGTCAAGGCCAATCAACTACACCTAGCAATGACATCATACACTAAACTAAGGAATGCTTTACACATTTTTCCTACCAAAATACACGTGGCCTTGACCCAAGGTCAAGGTCATGCAACACAAAGCTGTTAATTCAAGACATAGGAAGCACAATGGTGCTTATTGGCACTTTCTACCATGAGATATGGTCACTTTTAGTGGTTCACTACCCCATTTTGGTCACATTTCATAAGGGTCAAAGTGACCTTGATCTTGATGATATGCAAGGTCAAGTCACTATGTATTTTTTTGAGGCCTTGTCATCATACACCATCATGCCAAATTGGGTGTTGATAGACTTAATAGTCTCCGAGAAAAATCCAACGTTTAAGTTTTTTACGCCCGGACGGACGGACACGGGTGAGTACATAGACTCACTTTTGCTTCGCATGTGAGTCAAAAATCTGTCACTAGTACTGCATACTATTCAAGCCATGTTCTGTAATTAAATACATTCCAGAACACATTTACACACACATAAACTTATAAAGAAAACCCCACTTTTTAACTATTCAGTAGACATTCACAGAAAGAAGGTGGCCAAAACCGAATTTCTGACTTTAGACCCAGTGGGTAAACATTACTGTAAAAAGTTCGCTTTGCCAGTTTTACACGATTGACTGCTGTACAGTAGAGGTATTTATCTATGAACGTTTTTCATTGATTTGACATTCCCATGGTCACTGACTCTACTACAATGACCAACAGGGAGGTGCCTAAACCCGTGTAACTTGTTACTGGGTACATCCAGGCTTCCCCTACTTTGCAGTGTCAATCCCCACCCCCCAGTTCTACTAAAGATCATCACCTCATTTTCACTTGGGAATAAATGACACATTTGTAAGCCTAGATATTGTCCTTGATGCTGTTCTTATCATTTTATATCATTAGATCATGTACATGTATTGGTTTTCATGGATGCAATGCCATTCTGTCATGATTGCAACACTCGCAACTGTGCTTGAAAATAACAAACAAATAATTTCAGCATAGAGCAGTGAGAGTTGCTCCAGAGACAAAGTTTATTTTGAACAGTACAAACTCACACAGATGGTAAATAAGCTAACATATTCTAATCAAGTGTCCGAGAACCACTGGAGCCAGAGACGTTTCGAATGCTGAAACATTTTCCAGGCCATTGCTCAGTTCTGGGAAGCACCTGGCAGAGATATGTGCAATCTTCTTGACATTCACACCAGTTGATTCCTAGAGGATGCCATCCTTATTCAACCTCACCACCAGCTTGCTTCTTGTATTGCTGGAGGTGAGACAGCACCCAGGCAGCAGGGGAGATGGTCACCAGGCACATGAAGGTCCCCAGCCCAATTTTCTCCTGCAAACAGCACAACACAACGCTGTCAAAAAGACCAAGAAGTCAGGGTGGCAAAGAAGCAACATAAGTTCCCCATTTCACTTGATACAAAATGTTACACTTAAACACATGGAGATTGATTATTGACAGGTCTTTGAGTGAGGCAAGCAGTAAAACACCCAGAAAACCACATTCAGCCATAGCATACAACTTACAAGAAGCCAAGCAAACTATCAGAGAATGAAACAAAAGTTGTAACAAGGTAAAGGAAAGTTTCACATTTCCACAAAGAAGAATATGACCCCCCACCCCCACCCACCCCTGACATGTATGCATATAATTATGTGGGGGTAAGGCCCCCCCCCCCCAAAAAAAAAAAAAAATAAATAAAATGAAGAGACGTGGTTAGGCAACAACAACACAAGAAGGGCAAAGCCCATTCGACTCACATGCTTGACCTTGACCTTTACATGACCTTGACTTTCAGGTGACCTTCAAGGTCAAGGTCAAACAACTAAACCTAGCAATGACATCATACACTAAGTTACTAAGAACTGCTTTACACATTTTCCCTACCAAAATACATGTGACCTTGACCCAAGGTCAAGGTCATCCAACACAAAGCTGTTAATTCAAGACATAGGAAGCACAATGGTGCTTATTGGCACTTTCTACCATGAGATATGGTCACTTTTAGTGGTTCACTACCCCATTTTGGTCACATTTCATAAGGGTCAAAGTGACCTTGACCTTGAGGAAATGTGACCAAATGTGTCTCAGGATGAAAGTATAACATGTGCCCCACATAATTATTAAGTTTGAAACAGTTATCTTCCATAGTTCAGGGTCAAGGTCACTTCAAAATATGTATACAATCCAACTTTAAAGAGCTCCTGTGACCTTGACCTTGAAGCAAGGTCAATCAAACTGGTATCAAAAGATAGGGATTACTTTGCCCTATACACCATATATAGGTCAGGTATCCAATCTCAAAAACATTAGAGAAAATTAGGAAAATGTGAAAAATGGCTGTTTTTTAGACAACATTTACGGACCCTGCGACCTTGACCTTGAAGCAAGGTCAAGTCACTATGTTTGTTTTTTGACGCCTTGTCATCATACACCATCATGCCAAATTAGGTGTTGATAGACTTAATAGTCTCCGAGAAAAATCCAACGTTAAAGTTTGTTACGGACGACACCACGCCCGGACGCCCGGACGGACGACGGGTGAGTAAGACTCACTTTTGCTTCGCATTTGAGTCAAAAAACACGGTTAGTAGGTTGGCCTACATTTTCCTCCTCAAACTTGAAAATTTTTCCTTTTTTAAAGAGGTCAGATTGAACATTAACCAAACTTTCTTTCAAAGAAAATCCTTTTTGGAAAACTTAAATAGTAGATTTCTTGAGTGCTCACAGGGCAGGGAAGATGGGACAACATGCAGTTTGTTGTGTTACCTTAACCACAACTTTTGTGTGTGTGTGTGTGTGTGTGTGTGTGCTTGTGTGTGTGTTTACTAGCAAGAAATTACTAGCAAGAAAGAGATCTGCACACCAGGCCCACCTTGCCAAGCCATCCTGTCCTATAAAGGGCTGCCTTTCGTCAGATATGCAGTCATCTCCAGTGCAAACTGTGCTTGATCCAAAATGAGTGGTGGACTGACCTTCCTGAGAGGACCCAACAATGTACAGATACCGGCAACATCAGGGGATTCTATGAAACCCTCAAAGCAGTGTATGGCCCATCCTACCAAATTCAGAGCCCACTGCGCAGCGCCGACGGTCAGACACTGCTCACCGACAAGATGTCAATCCTGAACCGCTGGTTGGAACATTTCAGGACTCTTTTCAATGCCGATGGCTCTTTCGACGTGCCATCCATCCTCCGTATTCCTCAGCAACCCATCAAGGCTGAATTGGATGAGTTGCCTACCATCGAAGAACTCAAGAAGGCAAAGGAACAGCTGAAACCTTGCAAAGCTGCCGGAGTTGACGGAATCCCGCCTGAGATATGGAAGCATGGCGGTCCAGCTCTATTAGAGAGACTGCACAGCTTATTTGTATGTTGTTGGGAACAGGGCAGGCTTCCTCAAGACCTCCGAGATGCAGTCATCATCACCCTGTACAAGAACAAAGGCGAGAAGTCGGACTGCTCAAATTACCGGGAGATCACCCTGCTCTCCATCGCCGGAAAGATCCTTGCGAGAATCCTGTTGAACAGACTGGCCCCCACCATCGCCCAGGACCATCTCCCAGAGAGCCAATGTGGATTTAGGGCCAACAGGAGCACCACGGACATGGTGTTTGTCCTCCGCCAGCTCCAAGAGAAGTGTCGTGAACTATACAAAGGCCTCTATATCACCTTTGTTGATCTAAGGCCTTCGACACCGTGAACAGGCAGGGAATGTGGCTTATTCTTGAACGGCTCGGCTGCCCCCCAAAGTTCCTCAACATCATCATGCAGCTTCATAAGGACCAGTACTGACAAGTCAGACTGAACAGTGACCTGTCCGAGCCCTTCCCCATTGTCAATGGCGTGAAGCAGGGCTGTGTCCTGGCACCGACCCTCTTCTCCATCTACTTCAGCATGGTGCTCAATCAGGCAATGGACGTCCTTGATGATGGGGACACGGTGTATGTCAGATACAGGCCTGATGGCAACCTGTTTGACCTCAGGCACCTGAGAGTCCGCACCAAGACTACAAACCAGGCGATCAGAGACCTCTTCGCAGACGATGCCGCCTTCGTCGCACACTCTGAGAGAGCCTTGCAACAAGTCACATCCTGCTTCGCAGAGGCTGCCCAGCTCTTCGGACTGGAAGTCAGCCTAAAGAAGACGGAGGTCCTCCACCAACCTGCCCCCCGAGAAGCGTCTCACCCTCTTCACATCTACATTGGGGAGACCAAACTATGCTCTGTAAGCCAGTTCACATACCTGGGCTGCACCATCACGGCAGATGCCAAGATAGACAAGGAAGTGGACAGCAGAATAGCCAAGGCCAGCAGAGACTTTGGCAGGTTGTATAAGAGAGTGTGGAGCATCAAACACTTCAGAAAGGACACAAAAATCAGTGTATACAGAGCCGTTGTCCTTACCCAGACCTGCCTACCCCACCCCCCCCCCCACCCCCCCAAGGCCAAATCGGGAGATTCTGAAAAAACAGGCCTGGGTCCGCGGAGGGGGTTAAAGTGCGCAGCCGAAACGTGATAGCGGGGGGGGGGGGGGGGGGGGGGGCGAGCCTCTAGGAGCGCTCGGAGCTCAACCGAAACGTGATAGCGGGGGGGGGGGGGGGGGGATGAGCCTATAGGAGCGCTCGGAGCTCGGAGCTCAGCCGAAACGTGAGAGCGGGGGGGGGAGGGGGCGCCCCTAACGGAAGGCGTACTCAGCCTACGCATCTAAAACCCCGTTTTTCGTAGGTTCCGTTCATCGAAATCGGGAGAATTAAAAATTTCAAAGCCAAATCGGGAGAATTCAAAGCCTAGTCGGGAGGTCGGGAGAAACAGGCCTAAATCGGGAGTCTCCCGATTTTATCGGGAGAGTAGGCAGGTCTGCTTACCACACTCCTGTATGGCTCAGAATCCTGGGTCCTGTACCACCGACACCTGAGGCTCTTGGAACGCTTCCACCAACGCTGTATTCGTACAATCCTGGAGATACACTGGAGTGACTACATCACAAATGTGGATGTTTTGGAACGGTCTCAACTCACCATCATAGAGACCATGCTTTTGATATCTCAGCTGCGTTGGGCAGGCCATGTTTCCAGAATGGAAAACCATCGCCTATCCAAGGTAGCACTATTTGGTGAGCTTTCCACTGGTCGACGTGACAAAGGGGGCCCGAAAAAGAGATACAAAGACTCTCTCAAGAAAGCCCTCATCTCCTGCAACATCGATCCCCGACAGTGGACCTCCGTCGCTGCTGACAGAGATGCCTGGCGCCACACCATCAATAAAGCCACGGCAGTGTTGGAGAGCTCCCGCAGGAACACACTGAAGGAGATGTGCCAGCGCCAGAGGAGAAAAAACCGAGAGGGCGTCATGCTAGACCCTGGCCGGATCTTCCCCTGCAGCTGCTGTGGTCGGGGTTGCCGGTCCCGCATCAGCCTTTACAGCCACCAACGTGTCTGCGGTGGACGTGGACAGCAGCATCGACTCATCTTCATTCGCGAAGCAATGCCATAGAATGATAGATAGATAGATAGATAGTGTGTGTGTGTGTGTGTGTGTGTGTGTGTGTGTGTGTGTGTGTGTGTGTGTGTGTGTGTGTGTGTGTGTGCTAATTACATGTATTTGTGGATATCAACACAACACTTCTGACTAAAACAGGCAGACACTGATAAGTTTGATACGTGTATATTAAGTTATATCTCTTAATCTGTACAGCTCAGAACACAGTTGAAACTGTATACACAATTGTTTACTACTCCTGATAAGTCCTACCCCAACACCTCCATTCCCACCCTCTAAATGATGTTGGGATGACACTGTACTGCCTCTCTTTCAAATACCATCAGAGGCACATTTTGACCAGTACATTGAGAACTGATGATGCATCCATTTATGTTCCTTAAAACAGCCACCACGGTTGAACAACTGAACTGATGCTGCTGTTGTAAATGTAATCCTCTGCACACTTCATCACTGCAAGTGGTTCACACTTTCAACAAAAGCCTAATGGTAAATTTACATCACTAAAAGTAAAACTTCAACACATAGTTACAAATGTTCAAGCTGCGAGATAAAGGTTTTCACCGAGGGAGGGAGGGAGGGAGAGAGGGAGGGAGGGTGGGAGCGGAGGAGGAAGGAGGGAGGGAGAGAGCATCCAATGATTCTGCGAAGTAGATTGCTTATATACAGATGGATGGAATGAGTTTTTTAATATCTAGAATAGGTTACTGTAACTGTGTAAGCACATATCAAGTCACCAAGTTCCCACATACACCTCTATCGAATCGCGTAGGAAGACACCGTGGGTCTACGGGTATTCTGACCCCCAACCCTCAGGGGGATCACTACACATAATACAGAGACATGTAAAAATATGACGGCAAACGTCCTTTAAAATCTTTCATCTGTTCACTTCTTGATCACTCATACTTTTGCAAACATGACTTCTTATAGTTATAATCTGCGTTGCTTCAGAAATTCCGAACCACGGGCGTTTGCCAGCTTTCACTGTTCGAGTGCGTTTGGATAGATTCTGCTAACAGTAACACTAGTAACAGTACATGTTTGACTTTAGCACATTTGCTGGGTCATTTAGGGGGTGGGGTGGGGGGAAGGGGGTACATTTCAGAATGTTCTTGGAAACGCCTCTGATCATCCCGGTCAATGGGATTGTGATCAATAAAAACCCATCAGCATGAGGAAAGGTGAACGCGCCCAGCTACAAAGGACAACGATCACATTCGTATACCGCAATTCCCAGTAGAATAGAAAGTATGTTTCTATATTGTTACACTATTAAAAAGCGTCAAATTAACCCATCTCACACACTATCACGTAGTCGGACATGAAATCGCAGCCGAGACGTGCGAGGACCCATGCCTCAAGGTCAAAGACTGAATTTTGTTACATACCATGAATGAGACTCTGTATCTAGGAGGACCAGAAACAATGGTGGCTTTCTGGTTGAGGTTAGTCTTGACAACAGGCATGGCCTTGCTCACGGCTCCTCTAAGAATCCCTGACATGTTTGCGTCTTTCAGAGGCACCGGCACAAGTCACGACGCCGAGGGTTGAAGCAAAGGATGGGTGCGGGATGATAATAGAATAATTTACTTAAATATAAAGTTTATCTACCAAATAAATAACAAAATACATACTATTATTAAGAAACAATTTATCAGTATATCTTTTGAAATATGTAATGCAATAAATATTATTTTCATTCACTGCGGAATTAGCTAATTCGAGCTCGCTGGATGTGGATGAGATGTCAACACCGTAGGAATGTCTCTTCAGGTCGACATTACTGTGGATTACCTACCGCCAAGGTTTGTGGACGCTTAGACTTTTGTTCCTTAGTATTCTGTGAAAATCCATGGCGAATTCAATCGTTCAGGCTGAGATTGAAATTCGATCGATCAAAAGTGAGGAGACGTCAACAATTCAGCGCTTGTTCGTGTGCTTCAGCCTTCACACAGTTCAAGACTTGACATCCGAACACACAATATGTACTCATTTGTGGTCTGGGATGATGGTGGCAATCCTGTGGGTAGTTTGATGAATTTCTTAGTTTTCATAGCGCGAAAGCCATAGTTTGCTTACTCCAGTGCTTTTCGTCTTTCGAGGATGAATTGTGTAGGTCTGGGCGGAAACCGGTGACACGGTTCGTTGAATCTTATAACTGAATCAGTGATGACAGTTCAGGTCTCTTGATCTTTTCTTTGCTTTACGCATGATGCCACAGTTACTTTGGTGATGATTAAAGCATTTGTTCACGAACTAGTTGATCGAATGAACGGTAAATTATACAGTCTGTGTCTCACGCCATAGTGTCGATCGAAATGCTGTTAGTGTTACCGCGTAACCGGGCTCGTTCATTCTCTGTGTAGCTGAAGTGCAGGTATGTGAATAGACACATGTGCATGGTATAGGTGTATCATACGTAAATGAAGGAAGGAAACCCATAGGTAAACTAAAAAGGCAAATAAAACTGATCCAAGGTTAGACTCCAAATTCTAGTATCTGTTGCAATGTTAAATGAAGTTGTTGGATGGAAACCATGATTTATTATGTTTGCCTTGTTTTTAAAAAATTAATATTATCTTGGCAGTTACCAATCTGATCAATCAACAGATCAATCGATTATTTGGCAGTGAAACATCTCCAATCATACCTGAAATGTCTTGAAGAAGAAAAAAAGCTGGTGCTCATTAATAAAGTACAGAAACAAACAGATGCTCTGATGAGTTGTTTCATTGCCTCCTGTTGACATCAGTAAGTAAGGGAGTAGGCAGGGAGGACAAAAAGCTGTGCTTAAGGATTTATGTTTCATGTCTTGTCTGCATTGTAGCATTCATAGTAATCACTCAGCATCTTTCTAGTTGAATTGTGTTATGTGCTATTATACTATTTTCAGGAATGCTTATGATGATGATTGTTAATTAAACCCTTGGTGTATGTTCAACCATACAATGGTTACTGGGCCAAACTTACAGCAAAATGTCTCATTCAGCAGTTGCTCTGGCCCCTGAAATATTCCTCTGTTCTGTTAAGCACCACTCCAACTGGAAACTTTATCATTTCACAACAGTTTAACTAGATTAACCACCAAATGAAAAATTTGGCCCCTTAACACTTCAAGGGTTAACCCATTAAGACCTACAGCATGTGATGAAAACGGCTTCCTAAAACCTGAGGTTTTATTCAGGAAAAAACACAAAGTAGACAACACAAGAAAAAAATTCTTCACTTCTACACTTCCTAGAAACAAGAAGTACACCACTGTCAAATGCGATGTCTGCATAGCATCCGGTCTGAAAGGGAGATGTAATGCGCGCGTAGCATCCGGTCATAATGGCCTGGGTTAAAGAAAGACTGGGATTGTTAATGTCCTCAACATGTGATTAGTGTTAAAGCATTATGTACAATTGTCACCTCACAATAGGCTTGTTCAGGAGGCGCAGCGCTGCAAAGCACTGCACAGTGCTGCAAAGTGCTGCAAAGCGCTGCACAGCACTGCAAAGTGCTGCACAGCGCTGCAAAGTGCTGCACAGCGCTGCATGTAATTCACTCCTGAACACAATTTTGGGACGTGATTCATGCAGCGCTGTGCATTACCGATCCGAGGTGATTCAGACGATTTTCAAAATGGCGTCTTCGATCCCGCACTGGCCGTCAATGCGTAAAATAACCCTCAGAAACATCATTTTAGGACTGGAACGGGCTTTATTTGCCCCAAGCGCTCTGTATTCGCGAGTAATGGCAAGTAAGGATGACACAGTAGTGGACTTTATTCATGCAGAATACATTTAAACGTGCATAAACGATGTCTGTGGCAAAGAAAACACTTTCTTTGAGTCTATCAACACAACATGGGGTGCAGAAGATTTACCTCCCCTTTAACAAGTGAAGCGCTGCACAAAATCTGTAGGTGTTCAGGAGAGGCAAAGAGCGCTCAATTGCCAACATGAAGCGCTCATGCAGCGCTTTGTACTCCTGAACAAGCCTAATGTATGTTTAAGTAATACAATTTTCTGAAGTAAGGGATATTATTATTCTTCTTTTTTTTCCTTCTTCTTGAAATGCCCTAGAAAAAATGTGAATTTAAATGCTAATTATCAAAAGACATAATTTCTTGTTTTAAAAATCTCATTACATTTTACACTATTTTGTAAAAATGGGTTTGTCTAGTGACCAAAGCCATGCCATATAGATATAATAGGCTAGGCTCCCCCCCCCCCCCCCCCCCCCTCCCCCCAAGTGGTTGTGGTCACAGTAACCCAACTGACCCAGTTTTTTCTGCTGACCCTAAACCTTTTTAAAAAATATCATGCAAAATAAAATAAAAGAAAAGACATAAATTGATGATAAACAACAAACTGTGCTGTTCCATCTTCCCTACTCAGGGAATCCACTATTCAAGTCAAACCGTTTTCAGTGTAGGTTAGTTTGGTTTAAGTTCAATCTGGCCACTTCTAAATAAGAAGAAAAAGGTTCAGGCTCACCTACTGACCCTATTTTTCCCACCATGTTACCCTAATGACAACCTTCTTTTTTTCTTGATAGGTGAAAAGAGTAGTTTATAGTTGAAGTTTGAAGTTAGAAAACTCTGCTCTCCTCATTTGAAAACTCTGCTTTCCTTATGATAGTATGCTATAGACCTGTTGAATATGTTTGACACATGTTTCACTGGTATCATTTTGTGCATGCAAAGCCCATAGCTGTGTGTCTGATGCATGCTTTGGTTTCCTTGCAGACTCTAATCATGGACTATCTCTGACAGAGGAGCCTGTGCTGCTTTCCTGCCTGTGTCAACATGGGGACCAATGTCTCACTCCCTGACTGCCCCCAGGGCCCCAGGACAGGGCTGGGGAGGCTTCCCCATGGCTGTGTTGCATCAGACAGTGAGCTGGTGGCCAAGAAGAAGAAGCTAGGCAAGTTTGCCACTCTGCGCAAGAAGCTGACCCGCGGCCGGCGCCACAGCCGTTCACAGGACCATGGCAAGGCACTGCGGGAGCTTGTCTCCTCCTGGAGTGTGCATGACCTGCAGGCCCTGGTCATGGAGTATGAGGCCATGGCTGCACTTAAGGAGCTGGCCACAGCTGCCACGCAGGCCCGCCCAGGTGTGACCACACTGCGCCAGGACTTGAGGGCACTCTATGAGTGCAAGTTCTGCACAGATGTGGACCTTATCTACAGGGGCGCCTGCTTCCCAGCCCATCGTGCTCTCCTGGCTGTAAGAAGCCCCTTCTTCCGGGGCCTTCTGGCACGCTATCCTGAGTATGGGTCCCAGGTGCCAGTGAAGCTGAAGACTCCAGGTGTGGATGTGCAGCTGTTTGCAGCACTCATTCGGTATCTCTACACGGATGAGCTGGACAGGGAAGACCTTCCTAGGGAGAGTGTGGAGGTTCTTGCCCAGCTGGCTGAAGAATTTGGAGTGCCTGATCGACTGGAGCATGTGATGAAGACTCTGCTGGAAAGCGGTCTGTACAGTGATGCCATTCTGGTGTTCAGCATTGACAACGAGCCTGCAGATGTGCTAGCCTCTTGTGGGGACATGAGCCAGTCTCTCCAGGTTGGAGGAAGGACGTCTAAGCTAGAGTTGAAGTGTCACAAAGCCATCCTGGCAGCCAGGTCCCCCTTCTTCAGGAACTTGATCAACAGGCGGGCCAGGTCTGGGGAGGAACTCACTGAACGGACACTCCATGCACCATCCAGGATAGTCCTGGATGAGTCTGTGATCTCAAGGCGTTACGCTCGTGTGTTGTTAAACGCTGTTTACCAGGACACAGTAGACCTGTCATGCATTGTGCGAGGCAGTTCCAGCATGTGCAGTCTGAGTGAGGTGCAGGCCATGGTGGCCAGTGGCAAGTGCCAGATGACCCATGTGGACGAGGCCATGGAGATCTACCAGATTGGACAGTTCTTGGACTTCCCTGTCCTCTCACAAGGTAGACTGGCAAAATTCCTACCGCATGCATTGTTGCACTTGCCTCTGTTACTATGTATACATGTACACACTTGATTTACTACAAGTGAAGTTGAGCATAGATGTGATGAGGTGTTACGGGTTATATTTTAGTTGGGCACATTTAACTTTTGAAATGAAACTTAAATCAACTTACTATAACACTATTAGTCATTTTGCATCATTTTCTTTAAAAAAATTTTTTTACATGTATATACTTTTGTTAGTACTAGTAAAGTAGTAGTCACATATGGATGACCAGTGTTTAATGTCGATGTAATCGTTCATGAAATTTTTCAACCCTTTTTTCCCCAAGTTCATAATTATGATCTTACTTCTTAATGACATTACATAGTGATGGTTAGCCTACTGTACAGCTTCTTTCATTTCAGGTCCAACTGTCTTCAATATAGTTTAGAATGAGGAATGTATCTAATAACTAATATCTTAAAGCTTGTTACATAGAGACATCTGAGTCAGAATAAGAACTGTATTCTTTTGTTGCAGCAATGTGCTCAGTATGGTTTGGAATATAACTGAAGTTTTACTGTGTGCTAATGTACTAAGGATACCAGCTTACTCTCATTGTAATCCAGGTCTTATTCTATAAGCGCTAGATACTGAGTACTTAACTTATAATTACCAGTCTAGAGGTTGGGTTCAGGGGAGCATCTGTGGTTGCACTCTCCAGAGGAAAGCAGAAAGGTATCTCCTCTCCTAGAGACAGGGAAGCAGACTCCTGTACACTGTCATGGCTGTTGATGTTATGTTTCACAAGCAGTAACCATTGAAATGCAGTGTTTGGTTTATGACCATTGTCCCCATGCCTGTGTGCAGGGTGTGAGGACATCATTGTGGAGAACATGGGGGTGGAGAACGTCATCTCCATCCTCAACTGGAGTGCGGAGCCCCACGGGTCGTGCTGGGTTCACCACCAGGCACTGCACTTTCTGACAGAGGAATTCCTGCAGATGGCCCACACCCCAGTCTTGATGGAGCTCAGCAAGGATTACCTAGTGGAGGCCCTCAAGTCAGACTTCCTCCAGGTAGGCATGCAAGCCTTGGTAATTACATGCTTGCAGGTAGATACAGAATGGCATGTGGTAACATGGTATTGACTTAGTGTTTGCATACAGGTAATGCGCATAGGTATGGGAGGAGTTCATGCTTACAGAAAAATAAACACAAATAGTAACTTACAGTGGCTTAGTATCTACATACAGGTAAAAATACAGGCAGACAAGGGAGAGCACTGTACTTAAAGCCAAATATGTTATGGGTCCTTGGCATCAATAGCGAGTACAGATGGGCATGGGGTGCACAGGTACAGGTAAGTGCAGGTAGGCAAAGGAGGGTTTTGTTCACACAAACGGGTAAACACTGGCAGTTATGAGGGCTTGGTATTTACATAAAGGTAAATTGCAGTCAGGCAAGGGGGAGTTGTGTATGTTCAACCAAATATTGATCATTATGGGTCTTTGGTGTTACTCGAAAGTACAGGTAGACCTCAGGGGCATAGTGCTTGCATACAGGTTAATGCAATTAGGGGAAGGAAGATTCTATTCATACAAACAGGTAAACACTCATAGTTATGGGTCTGCAACATTTAGACTTAGAGGTAAAACCAGGGAGGCAAAGGCAGGTTCTGTTCATATGATCAGGTGCTGGTGACATTTAGACATATTTGGTATTTGGGTATGTACAGGTAAATGCTGCTAGGTTAAGGAGGGCTCTGTACTTACAAGCAGGAAAATACATGCAGTAAAAGGCCCTTGACATTTGCAGGTAAATGCAGGTAGGATCTCTGTAGTTTTTTTTTTTTCTTCTTTTAACTTTTCATTCTTTATTCAAGAATACACAGCTTACATAACACACATATTAACATAGTGGTGGTGGGTGTTTGGGGGGGGGGGGGGGGGGGGGGGATAAAAAGGGGAAGGAGTGAGGGGTGTAGAAAGAAGAGTCTTTTCCCTTGACATTCCCATTTTTACAGTAGAAGGAAGGGCGACCATCTTTTCAAAAGTATATGCAATTTGTCATTCTGAAATGCTATTCTTTTTTCTCTTCTGTGGCTTGTAGGACTTTCATAAAAGCATCTATACTAACTTTGTAGGATCTCTGTAGTTGCTTGCAGTAAAATACTGTATGGGTAGCCATGGAGGGCTTTGCTATTTACTTACAGTTCAATACAGATTTCCATTGGAAAGGTTTGTGCTTGCATTCATGTAAATGTTGGTACTTATGGGGGCCCCTGTGCTTACACACAGGTGGATATGGCAGGGTACAGTTCTAACAAGACACTTTGCAGGTAAAGATTGGTAACTATGTGCCTTGCTCACTAGCAGATGAAGCTTAAGAAATCACTAAGCACCTTGGTGTTTGTATGTGGGTAAACACATCAACACAGATGAAGTTTTTTGCAAGTGTTTGGATGCTGAACCCATGGATCCATCCTCCCCTGTCTTGCAGCTTGTCTGTCATGTCGATTTTTGTCTCCAGGCTGGGGAGCTGGATACTGTGGTGGCAGTCATGAAATGGGGAGAACACCAGCTTGTCTGTCATGTCGATTTTTGTCTCCAGGCTGGGGAGTTGGATGCTGTGGTGGCAGTCATGAAATGGGGAGAACACCAGCTTGTCTGTCATGTCGATTTTTGTCTCCAGGCTGGGGAGCTGGATGCTGTGGTGGCAGTCATGAAATGGGGAGAACACCAGCTTGTCAAAAGGATAGAGGAGAGAGGTGAGTGTCATTGTGCCTCCTGGCAGCTCTTGCCAACACTTGTAATTAGATGAAAAATTGCCCATGGGTGCATTCCTAACCCAAGAAGTGTTGCAGGGTAGAAATTTTAGTTGAATTTCCAGTTCAGCACTTGCTCTGGCCCCCGAACTATACATTGTTTCCATCAAGCACCACTCCAGCTGGAAATGTCTACAGTTGACTACAGGAACGGTTCTAAGCAGTCCAGTCAGAGCTACTGCCAAAAGGAAATTTCAGCTCAAAGTTTGCTCTGTGTCACTTCTGCATGAGTCACTCTCAATTGTTTACCAAAGGATGTGAAACTGATAATTCAAATGTGAGAAAAATTAAGTGTGGACAATACGTTCTATAATATTGTTGTACTTGTAGCATACCTTTTTTCAGGAGCATCTTGCATTTTGTCTATGTATATTTAAGGTCTTGTTAAGTTCCTTAACATATTCAAGAATGAGAAGGTTTATTTCAGTATCCATCTCTCTTTCTGTCCTGTCTCCCTTTCTTTGTCTATGTCTCCAACTATGTTTCAGTCTCTTGTCTCTGCCAATGTCTGTCTGTCCATCCATTTATCTCCCTCTAATTCTGTCTCATTTGGTCTCTGTCTGTCTGTCCATCCATTTATCTCCCTCTAATTCTGTCTCATTTGGTCTCTGTCTGTCTGTCCATCCATCCATCAGTCTGTCAGTGTGTCTGTCCATCCTCCCCCCCCCCTCTCTCTCTCTCTCTCTCTCTCTCTCTCTCTCTCTCTCTCTCTCTCTCTCTCTCTCTCTCTCTCTCTCCCCCCCCCTCTCTCTCTCTCTCTCTCTCTCTCTCTCTCTCTCTCTCTCTCTCTCTCTCTCTCTCTCTCTCTCTCACACACACACACACACACACACACACACACACGAGGCACTGCAACATTTATGTGATGCTCCCACAACTTGACCTTTTTTTAATGAAGACATTTATTCTTACATTGCACTTTACTCTTTAGAGAATCGCTTTACTTAAAGTTTTTTTTTCTGCCTTTCAGAGCCAAACCTGCTGTCACACACGGCCCACAGTGTCAGCAAGAAGGGGGTGAAGAAGAGGGACCTCAATGACGTGGAGCTGCGTGAGATCCTCGTGGATGTACTGCCACTGTTGCGACTGGACCATGTCTTACCACCAGACCATGACGCCCTGGCCAGCGCCATTAAGCGCGGCCTGGTCTCCACTCCCCCCTCCCACATGTTGGGGGATGACCACCCACCCCACCGCTCCAGTGTTGCATGGGTCAGGGGCAAGACCAATGGAGTCTTCTTCCGGCCCCGCCTCTTCCTGCCCTACTATGAGGAGGCCAAGGTCAGCTGCTAGATGTCTGTAACTAAAAGGACAGAGCAGGGCATGGGTTGAGGGGTGGTGTGGGTGTTAGGTGGTAGAAATGGGGATAAAAGGTTGATGAAGTGATGGTTGATGAAGATCAGACAATTTGGGTTGTATTACAGTTGGATGTGAGGGGTGTGTGTGTGGAGGGGGGGGAGGATGTGTTCCATGCATGTGCACTCTGGCAAAAACAAATTAAATGAGCTGAGCTGATCAGGTCAACGGCCCATTATTTCCAGGACGAAATGTGCATTAATACAGCAAAATTCACATGTTACAGAACTTAATGATATTCTAGTTCTGCAGCAGAAAAAATAATTCCTTCCCCCCCCCCTTAACAAGTGAGAGAATGTTGTCCAAACTGTTCATGAGTGTGTGTGTGTTTGTGTGGAGATGGGGTGGGCAGGGGGTGGTGGGAGGGGGGGGTGGGGGGTGCATGTGAGTGGTGTATGTGAGATACCATTAGTCATTTTTATGGTATGCAGCTTTTACACAGCTGTCCCTGATTAGACCCCAGAAAACCACACGATTTAGCAGGATGAATTGGAGAGTCTTGCATGTCCACAGACTTTCATGATGCGCAACAATTATCTTGCCCCTTAGGAGTAAGTTCAAACCCCTACTAATTACAGATCTAATCAAAGCCATCAGTAGTGTACCGAGTCAATACCATGTACTTTATTCAAGTAGGATTGAACTATAATCTTTACTGAGCATCAGCTGCCTCTCTGAGCTGAAGCATTGCTGTGCTGCAGGCTTGCTTGGAGGAGAAGCTGGCACAGTCGGCGGACCCTGATGCTGGGAGGGTCCGGATGCTGAACATGTCCCACATCCCTGACACACTCTACATGGTGGATGATCGAAGCTACACGCTGCCCTATGCTGCCACTCCAGTCTGCACTGTGGATGTCATTGCAGGCACCATCCCAGGTTGGTAGAGTGACTAAGAGTCTTCAGTCTGTAGCCCCTGTGACTGAGCTGTGTTCAGTCTGTGAAATGCACCACACTTGCCTCAAATCTTGTTGTGGAGGACTCTTTTTGTATTAAAAAAACAAACCTGACTCTGATGAGAAGAATTGCCCACTCAATGGGAAGGGATGTAAAATAACATGAATTTGATGCTCTGAAATTAGTTGAAGTGTGATGAATTGTCTCTAGTAAGTATTGTTGGTTGGGAAGAGGGGAAAGAGATAATTTGTGTTATCAGTCACATCACTGTTCTTGATGATATAATCTGATAATTTGTCTTCTATGGATATATGCCAATATTTGCTCCTTTCCACAAGTGAGGGAGAACCTGAAGGCTGATTTTTCCATGAAAATTTTAATCTGAGGATTGACCTTGAACAATTTCCGGATTGGGAAGAAAAGATCAGCCATTCCTTGTGACCTGTTATCTATGTGCCATTCTCAAAGAGCCTACAGCACATGTCATGATTAGACTCTGCTGTCGGAAGATATTCATTTGTGAGTGCAAATGGCACTGCTGGCAGGTTTCACGATATTGCATACTGCAGTTTACCACTACACCCAATCATTCATAAAAAATAAAAAGTCAACCAGGGGCCCAAAAACAGTTTGCACAAAGAGTTCAACTTTATTTCTACCTAAAACAGTAAAAAAATGTATATGAACATACTTATTTCCAAAGTTATTGATTTTCAAAGACCCTATATCCTGAAACCACAAAAAATGCTTTTACAACTTCAGTGCATCATAACTGCTACAAAATGTTGTTTGGAAGCAACCAATGACAATCATCTTTAACATACACTATGTACACCTTAAGAAAAGTAATAAACTTGCAATAAAAGTGACAACATTGATCAGAAGGATGGTTGACAGATAAATGACGCTAAATTTAGAATAATTCTGTCTTTACCGTTTCCTGTAGACCTCAGGAGTCATCACTAGATAAAGAAATCATTCTAAAATTGAAAACCAAACATCTATAAATGATATCCACATAACAGATAGATATTTGACTCAATCACAATGACATGGGTGGACTCAAACGACCCCCCCCCCAATTCAAAACAGGGTCAAACTCGCAGTTACTTGCTTCAAGGAAAACAATCCTAAACTTTTCCAATTTCAGTACAACCTAACTTATGGCCATAGAAAAGCAATCAGAAATGCATACATGCAAGCTTTAAGGGGGCACACAGCCTTTGCTACTTCGTAAAAAAAATCATAAAAAATCAAGTTTTGAGTTTAACACAAATGAAGTCTGGAGAGTCTCCACAACACTTTTGCATTGTAAATTTAAAAAACAAACATCTACAACTAATTTACCAAAAGTGTGTGTGCGTGCATGCGTGCGTGAGTGAGTGAGTGAGTGAGTGAGTGAGTGAGTGAGTGAGTGAGAGAGAGAGAGAGAGAGAGAGAGAGAGGGAAATCTGTTAGCGTGTGTCGCTGTGTTGATCGTGTGGTGGTTGAATGTTGCTGACAGATTCAGCAAAACTCGAAAAAAGGCACTAAAAACGGTGAAACGTGTTTCTGCGATGCTCTGTTTTGAGGTAGGGTAGTGAAATCGGCGTACTCAGCACCTGCGTAGTACTCTTGACCCAACACCCCCTGCGAGAGCATTCCAAACTGCTGAGCAGCGGTTGAGAGACAACGGCATTCTAAAAATAGCTTGAGCGAGAGGGGTGCCGCAACAGTGGACTAGCCCAATCGCCAACTCCGCCTGTGACAGAAGGCAACAATCGACCAGCGATAGCCAGGATTAACTGCTGGTACCCACAAACTGTCGGTTTTCACAATAACAAGTGCAAAGTAAACCATTACAAGTATGGGAGACAAAAGAAAAACGTTTTTGATTCGAAACTCTGCAAACATACTCAAGCATTCATCACTTGCCGGCCACAAGCGACGGAAATCTGTTCGCGTGTGTCGCTGTTTCGATCGTGTGGTTGTTGAACGTTGCTGACAGATACAACAAAACTCGACCAAAAGGCACTAAAAATGGTGAAACGTGTATCTCTCTGCGACGTGTCTCGTTCTCTTTTATTTTCAAACGTTCCCGCGTGGTTGTTCGTCACGTCCGGTAAAATACTTGGAAAATTCCGTAAAAATCCGAAGGCTGCTGAACGTTGCGTCAGCTGACGGCCGCTGGTCGGAGATCGAAGAAAATGCTTCCTTTTTGCGACTTTTTAATTCTGTTGCTGAATTATCGACTTTCCGATGCAGATTATCCATGAAATAACACCAACAAGCAAAAAGAAAAAAGAAAAAAAGGCATCCGATGTGTAAAAATAGGCCCGCTTTGCAGGGAAGGCACGTGTTTTTTTTCTGACAGACAACTTCTGCAGACCGGCGAAAATTTTCCATTGGGGCTTTTAACGTTCTAATTCATTTTTATTTTTCATTTTGTTGATTCAGAGACTTAAATTGTGTATATAGCTGGATTGAAAAACACATTTGTTATTAAATTTGGGTGTTGTTTTCGTGTCTGCACTCAAACTTCAAAATGAGGTCATGACACAGAAAGTAAATGCCGTCTGTCAAGATCCACACATTCGCTTTAAAAAAAAGCTCTCACAAGCACATGCTCAAACAATTTTTTTTTTCATTTTAAAATTTGTATTTCAATTATTACTCTGATGCGTGCACAACAGAAAAAATAATGAAAATCAACACAGT
>JAWQFJ010002561.1:84774-97274 GCA_034096865.1 Theodoxus fluviatilis
AACAAGTAATTTGAACACAAAGTTTACACACATCCAAGAGCTCAGTTATCGTGAAACCTGCCACTAGTTACAGCGATTACTGGGGGCGGCGCATAGGGTGAGCGTCAGATTATTCAGATCCAACTGTGCATTCAAACTACCTTGGAAGATCTAACTGGAAGCTTGTAAGTAAGGCCTTAATCACGTGGTGTGCTCCCATCTCCCCTGGTGTGTATTGCTGCTTGGGGAGTTGGGACCACCCATAGATGAGGATGGATGGATAGATAAATGAATGAATAAATGGACATAAGCTCTACAGCCTCCAGCCGCTGTAGGGTAGGTAAGACCATTGACTAAAAATCACAAGAGATGGAGTAATGTCAGGTTTCCTTTTCCCCAGGTATTCATCTTTTACAAACCTTGTAGGGAGATGCAGTGGGTGTCCATGGGGCAGGTTTCACGATATTGCATACTGCAGTTTCCCTCTTACACCCTATCATTCATAAAAATAAACAGTCAACCAGGGGCCCAAAAACACTAAGAGTTCAACTTTATTTCTACATAAAACAGTAAAAAAATGTATATGAACATCCTTATTTCCAAAGTTATTGATGTTCAAAGACGCTATATCCTGAAACCACAAAAAAATGCTTTTACAACTTCCGTGCATCATAACTGCTACAAAATGTTGTTTGGAAGCAACCAATGACAATCATCTTTAATATACACTATGTACATCTTAAGAAAATAGTAAACTTGCAATAAAAGTGACAACATTGATCAGAATGATGGTTGACAGATAAATGACACTTATTTAGAATAATTCCGTCTTTACCGTTTCCTGTAGACCTCAGGAGTCATCACTAGATAAACAAAGCATTCTAAAATTGAAAACCAAACATCTATAAGTCATATCCACATAACAGATAGAATCATAGATATTTGACTCAACCACAATGACATGGGTGGACTCAAACGAACCCACCTCCCCACCCCTAAATTCAAAAACAGGGTCAAACTCGCAGTTACTTGCATCGATGAGGAAAACAATCCCAAACTTCTTCAATTTCATTACAACCTAACTTATGGCCATAGAAAAGCAATAAGAAATGCATACATGCAAGCTTTAAGGGGGCACACGGCCTTTGCTACTTCGTAAAAAATCATCAAAAATCGAGTTTTGAGTTTAACACAGAAATGAAGTCTGTAGAGTCTCCACAACACTAAGAGCGCGATTGATTTGCAAACTGTAGATTCCTTTATTTATTAATAAATTATTTGAAAGAGGTACCCATAACCGAAGTTTTGAAAAAGCACAACCTGGTTGTCAAAAACTGTCATTTAGAGTGCTTGGATATAAGGTCTTTCTCTCGGAAAAATGCCCGGTGTTTGGTAAATTGCGGAAAGCCCAATCATGTAGCTTTCTGCTGAGCCTATTTCCGGCGCAGAGGAATATGATACAAATGAACTAGAGGCAAAAATCGCAAACCAATGAAAACCACGGAGAGAGACGGCCGTTTTCGTTCCTTGCCTCTCATTGGCCAGCTTGTCATGAGGTCAGCGCGTGATCACAGGCGAAGCTGAGCGAGGCTTGCCGACGCGACTACGAGAATACCCGATTGTCAGCGTCGCCAACGTTCATCAGATTTTACTACTGTTACCCACAAACTTTCCTTGCACATAATAAAATGTCAAAAACAAGCAATTACAAGAATGGGAGACGAAGTGAAAACTTCCTAGCGATTAAAATTCTGCACACAAACTCAGAAATCATTCACTTACCGACGACAAACACTGAAAATGCGATCGTGCGTCGCTTTGTTGAACGTTGGCTTGACGAACGTTGCTGACAGACACCACAAAACTATCAAAAGGCGCAAAAATGAAGAAATCTATCATTCTCTATGAGGTATCTCAATCCCTTTCCTACATTCAAACAAGTTGAAGAGCTTGAAACATCACGACCAGGCCAATCAATGCTCGAAGATTTCCATGGAAAACGAAAGTTTCCAAGCGTGTGATTTGGAGTACAGACATCGGTCGGATCACAATAAAAATGTTAATTCTTTGCGATGTTTTAATTCTGTTGCCTAAAAACCTGCTTTCCAATGAAGATAATCAGTAAAGTGATGTTGAAAAGCAAAAATAACAAAGAAAAAAGCATGTGACATTAGGCCTTGGTTATCCAACAACACACGTGGTTTTTTTCCGACAGACGGTTTCCGGTTTTGTGATTGAAACATTTCCATTCAGCTTAATTATACTTTTATTTCTTTTTCTTCTTTTTTTAATTGACTCAAAGTCTAAGTCTGTGTGTTAATTGAGTTTGAAAACCCATTGTAATGATTTTTGGGGGTTATTTTTGATTTTGCATTCAAACTTTGAAATGGGGTCAACCAAGCAGAAGGAAATGTCGTCTGTCAGGGTTCACACGTTCGCTTCGAATAACTCACTCAAACAAATGCTCAAACTCAAAATTTTTAGCTTTTATTTTTCCATTTGTATTACAAATACAGTACTTTAGCATGAAATGCAAACACAATTATGAAAATCAACACTGAGAACTAGTAATTTGAAGGCGAAGTTTACACACATCAAAGAAGCTGAATATCGTGAAACCTGCCTAAACTGCTTTGGCATCTATGTCCAGATTTGAAAGTCTTAACTGCCACTGCCACTTTCCTAAGTCTTCAAAACACACACATGCACACTTTCACATAACCTCTGACTAAACCTGGTTGTGTGGTTGCAGTGCCAGACAGGAGCACACTGATGAACATGCGGCACCGAGAGCGGGAGCTGAAAAAGACGCCCTTGGTGGAACGTGCATTGCGACTGCCCCACCTGGACAAGCGGGCAGTCTATGCCCAGATCCAGCTACGGGTAGTGAGGGAGTTTGGCATGCCCGACTCCACCATTGAAGTCCTCAACAACAGTCACAAGTTCATTGCCCCTCCCACCACCACCACCACTGTCTCCAGTGGCGTGCGCTATGGAACCCGCCAGTACCACACTTCCCCTGCCCGACGAGCAAGGATGTCCACCACCAGCCACCACATCCCTCCCCCCTCCCCTGCCATACCCCCCAGCCCTGTCAGGGTGAGTAGGAAGAGGTATTCGACGTGAATGTTGACTCACAGTGCAGTTCAGTGTGTTGCTGACAAGAGTTGTGAGGAATCTGTCACATGCATTAGAGCTGATCTGTGTAGTTTCACTTGAAAGGTTGGGGTTGCATGGAGATGCTAGGGCCAGATCCTTTGCCTCTGTGTGAATGCCATTTTTGTGCATGAAAACAGCTAGAGGAGGCTCTGCTTGAGATGTGGCAGCCTTGCTCATCTCTTTGGCATTCAACAACTGGCTCAGAAATTTTGGTGCTTGTCAGCCTTTCTGGTGCAATTTTTCAAACATGCAGTGATTATGCCGCAAGGAAGATTTAGATGTATTCTCTTTATTTGCTGTGTGAGATGCCATGGACATAATCTACGCTAGACAAGAGCTTATCATTCCTACTCAACCCAAGGCATGAGCTTATTATTTTAAAAAACCTTCACTTCTTTAGTGTGGAACATTTTTTTGTCCAGTATGCTTATGTGTGTGGTTTTTTTTCAGAGCAAGATTTGAAAGGTTGTTGGCAGTTTAACCTCGTTTATTACCCAATTCATTATTCTGTATCAATTTAGTCCAGATATTCACTGTCAATCTTGACGCATATGAGGATGGTATCTGGTTTCTGCAATCTTACCAATGTCACACCTCACACACAGACGTGTGTATATATACACACACACACACACATATGCACGCACACACATACACACACACACACACACACACACTCATGCACACAAGCACAGATCATCCAAATATTTCATTGCATATATTTCAGTTGTGTCACATCAATTCCTCGTTTTCTCTGCAGCCCCGGCCACCAGTGGAAGCGGCCATGGACAGCAGGCTGAGTGACGTGATGCCAGACATCGCCATGCCAACTGCCTCTCTCAGCCAGCTGCGCTTCCACGAGGAGCTGGAGTTGGACATTGGTGATGGCACCAGCAGACAGAGCTCACTCTATATCTAGCATCAGTGCTTGTCTGGGTGTGTTTTTGTCTTGAGAAAAATCCATTGCACCGGAAGACGGTGCTCGTTCTATATCTTGCAATTCCCCTGTCTCAGGTTGGGCGCAGCAGAAGAAGCTTCCATCTTCAGGTATCATCAATTCAGTCTGCCTCGGCAGAAAGCTGTCTTCAGAATGATTCTTGGCATCAGCAGCCAGTGCTGGCTCTACATATAGCAGCACCACCGCCCATCTGGGTAGAGGTTGTGCGGGCCATTCAGAGCTGCAGCTGTGCACTCCTCAGTGGTGATGTGATGCAAGGAGTCATGCAAAGTGAGTGCTGCAGCGTGGATGCTTCCCAAGCCTTGCTGGGGGGAGGTGATGCCCAAGTGACCAGTAAGCCAAGCTCCACTGACAGTGTGGTGAGGAGGACATGCCTGTTGTCTTGACGCAGGCTGGAGTCATCTCTTACAGGTTTATCTGCCTTGAACAGTTCCTTGATAAATCCAAGCATTGTCATTATTATTGTCATCATCCATGAAGACGATCCATACGCCAACTCACAAAGAAATGCAATCACTGTCAGCCTACAGATGTGGCGTCCAGATGACAAGAAAATTGCACCTGGAGAGATGCTGGATTTGCTGACTGGACACAGCAGGAATCTCAGTGACATGATGTGGCAGATGATAGCCATGACAGAGAAGAGACAGATTCCATATGGTGAAATTCTGCAACCAGATGGTTTGCCTAATCCTTAGTGTGGCTGAATGGGCATAATGTGCCGGGACTCCAAGATGCTTATCCAAACACCTGCCCTGACAGGTCTGAAGACTGAAAATGTCAATGATGTGTCCTGGTATTTTGCAGTGTGTGGTGCCTGCTTGTGTTATTTTCACTGGAACAAGTCTTGTGAATTTCTCATTTCAATGAAATGAGCTTAATGCCCTTGTGTGTCTGCTTTGCTCTCTGAGCGTTATGAAATGAAGACTACTTCTGTGACTTGCACTGCACTGGTTTTTTTCATGACTGAACGATGTGCAGACACTGAATGTGATGTGATGTGTATCATTCATAAAAATGGGTTGATATGACTGATATGCAGTTCTATGGTGATGTTTGTGACTTGATAGGAAAATGGAATTAAACTCACAGCCTTCTTCATGATGGTGTCACAAAGGTTGTATGATTTTCTTGTTGATATCTATAGTGGTGATAGTTATTAATTTATGTGATTGTGCTTGCCACTTGTTTTTTCTGAGTGCTAGCGTTGGATCAGCCTTCATGAATGTATGACTGAAAGAAAATTGTCTGAAAGAGGAATATGTGATACCATGACGTAGAGGTTATAGAATTTCAACTTATCCACTCTCAAATTAGGTTTATTTATTTTGCTTTTGTTGGCAAGTACCTAGGATCTCAGCCAGAAAAAAAACCTTCTTGAGATAACAAATTGAAATTTGTAGTAATATCAAGTCACTGCATTGAAAAATCCCCACATTTTGAACAGTTCATTTGACGCATCCAAATGGTGTCCAGTAATAAGTTAGCATTGACACTTTGCTCCTCTGCACTTTTCGATGGTCCTGCACTGACACTGGAGTTGTTTGTTTTCTGGGCATTCCTGTCATTTTAGGACCGATTTGGGATCATTTTGTCCTGTGCTGTTTTAATGAGGAGAATCTCACAAGATAGTCTATTAAACACTTGTAATTAAAGTTGACTCTGTGTAATGCACCCATAACAAAAGAAAATGGCATGAAAAAGTGCAGTGAAATTGACAGGGCCATTTTATTCATTTTCAGAATTGGATTGCATGTCATTAATCGGCTCTCCTGCAAAGCTTTTACTAAGTCTAATCTGACATTTGTGTGCTGGCACTAGTTAGAGGAGGTATGATCAGGAGTGGCTGTAGTCTGATGGTGGTCAAGTTGGTGTGTGTCTGAGCTTCCCCCACTGCCACCGTCCCAGTTATCCAGCTCCACTGCTTGGTTGCTTGGTGTCTGGCTTGTTGCATGTTAGCTGTTCAGTATCTTCCACATAGCATAGAGTGGTGCCAGCTGATGACAGTGCGTCTCCCAGAGTTGTGTCAAAATGTCTGCTTGAGTCTTTGTGCATTTCGTCCCCCCACCCCCACCATCTCTGCATTCATAAGAGTGATTTCCTTGTCAGATTTGGGTTTAGAGATGGAGTTGCCTTGTGTATGTGTATTAGTCCTGGCACTTTCTTGTTTATCTAGGTGTAAACCAACTTGCAGCAGTAGTAAGAATGTGTAGATAAGTGCTTCATGCTTACAAACAGTATTTCAAAATTGTCTCCTGCAGTGATGGGTGAATCGATTGTGGGTGTGCTTGCTAAAATCATAGGCCATGAATGTGTTGATTTGGGAGAGTACAAATGGGAAAATTCAGGTTTGTGAAAAGTTTTCCGGTGCAATTTGAATCATTGTTGGAATGATTTTTTGCTGTGACCAGATCTGTTTGATAAATGCTTTTTAGTACAGTTATCAATTGGATGAATTTGTTTTATTGAATGTAACGTGTGATACTCTTTGATGACGATGATGAGCAATTCGTTTCTCTGATTTTTGTTGTTGCTACAAAGTTATAAGTTTCATGTTTCGACTAAACAGAGCTTTGCACAAACTGTGCAGCTTTTTCCAAACAGTAACATTCTTGCAGGTGTGGTGCAGAAACTCTGCACACACACGTGGGATTGCACGTGCGCACACATACACACACATGCAAGCATGCACATAGAAAAATGCTTACTGTAAAATATCTTGCCCACAGATACATTTGCAAGGGATGATTGAGCAGGGTGTAATAGAGGATGGCTACACTCAACACACGTCGGTTAGATTTCTTTTCTGCTATCCAGTCTTAGCATGAACTAACACTAAACCTGCATTTTTTTGCTTGCAAGCAGTTTACTTGTATTAATCATTAATGGAAAGTCTCCAGAAGGCTTTTTTGACTTTCCTTTTTGAAAAGGTTAGGAACTTTTCAAAGATCCTCCAGTATATCAAGCAAATGAGAAACTAAACAATTTATTTTCCTCTCCACATACCATTTGTTTATATTTCAATTGTTTACCCTTTCGTGGCATTTGCATTTTGCAATTACAGTTATGCTTTTGATTATTTTCTTTCTTTATTTTTTTCACTTTTGGATCCCAATTTAATGCTCCATTTGTTAGATTTAGCTGTTACGACTTTAGAAAAGTTTTCCTTAACATTGTACTATTGCTCTTCAGAGTTTTCTTAGACAAGCATATCTGCACTATACACAAAGGACACGCACATGCAGAAGCCATGCTGATTTCGTTCAATCCTCTGTTAGCCTGAAAACTTTATTCCACTTTTGGAGAGGAACATGAGAACTGTGAGCATGACCCATTCTCACAAGTGCAAGTTTATTTATTCTCTGATGGATTGTGTTAGAAAGTCTTTCATGCAACCATGTATATTTGTTGAATGTCTTTGTTTTCCTCATGGATGACCTTGCTTTCTCAAGCTGCATTGTGAGAGGAAGACGTACTGCAAGGTGTGCAAAGACATACATGTAGATCTGTAGTCAAGGGCAACCTTGACTTGGCCCCTGTGCTGCAGTTAAGATGTCTGCATGGCAACGCAGAGAAAGAGTGGACTACATGAGTAGCCCTCTGCAGTGGTGATGACATTTGAGTGAGAGTAGGAGTTTAGTTGGCATAGCTTCTGCTGCAGTGTAATCTTATGCCTGAATTCATTCTTCACCGATGGAGTGCCAAGTCTTTATGTTTGCAAAATGCTGTTTGTGTTCTTGGTTCTTATCTGTTTCTTGTATGATATCAGGTCTCATGGGGAAGCTTCACTCCACAAAATTTTAGCTAAAGCAGGACTAAGATTCCTATGGATTTCTCGAGCCTGACTTAAGAACTTTGTAAGGCTGTTTGTTCCGAAACTGCACATAATCACATTCAGATTAAAAGGTTGCAGTATTGGTGATGTTTTAGAAAATTGTATGTATATAAATTCTTGTCAATTTTACACTGTGTTTGGGTTCGGATTCCCTTCCGTCCATACTTTTAGCCTTAGTTCATAGACTTACAAGCCAACAACAAACTGTAGAATGCAGAGGAACAGAGCCTTAAGAATATTTTTATTTTCAACATGAAAGATGTCATGCATTATTTTAAAAATTGAGCACCGTAGTGGGTCACGCTGTGTGAATTTGAGGCTGGTTGTTCATGAGGATTCAGGGTTGTGGTCAGCACCATTTGAAATGAGGCTACACTGGCCAACACTGGAATGCTTCTAGCTGGCCATCTGTCATGTCCTCATGGAGATGCAAATGCTGGGCAAGCATGTCCTACTCTGCACACTTGTGTTTATCTGTGTGTAACTGGAGTTTGAGTGTTTTCCCTGCATGTGGCTCATTGCGCTCTTCAACCTTTCCAGTATTCATTTAGTCAAAGAAGGGTAACTGTAGTTTGACTTCTGGTTCTGTGTGTAGATTTTAAACACATTAGACGACATTTGAGTGCACTGGCACCACAGCATCTGTCCTGGTGTGATGAATGGAGATGTACATTGGAAATATTGGGTCAATTCTGTCACTTATGAAATACTAGGAAATCAACAACTAGATTTTAAAAGCTGCTACATTAGTGCTATGCAGCTTCCTCCTCTATTTCCCTCACTGTGGGCTTATTGTAGGATGATAAAAGTGCTGATAAATGAAACTGGTGTTTTAAATGGCAACAGGCTTTTTAATCTGACAAGCATCCATTGTAAATTCCCCCAACCAACTTACTTTTATTACAGTTCAAAACTGTCACAAGTTATTTTCACTGGATCTTGAAAATGCCAAGTAAAAGGTTAAAATACCTGTGATATGCCATGGCTGACTTGAATAAAAGACTTGCTTTTATTGTTTCTTTTGCTGGGATCCCATTTTTGCCAGATGCTAGCTTTTCCTTTTTATTTCTCATGGCACCTCCAAGACACTGAAGGGAACTAAAGCCATGAGTGAAATGCATTTGTGGTTGTTTTTCTTTCCCCCCCATACTTCACAGCATTGGTTTTGTTCCAGTCCTCCAGTGTTGAGTTTCCTCTTGCTTTTTGCTTTGCTTGAAGTTGAACTCTCCAGAGCTGTGCACACTGGACTACATCTTACTGGCCACTTCATTTCATCCTCTGTGAAAGTGTCATGATATTTTTGTACACTAAGTTAATAAACATCCATTGATTGCAGTTTGTCGTTTGTGTCTTTTCATCTATACTCGACTTGAGCTGGCATGCAGGAGTCCATGATATACCCAGATCAAGACGGGTTGTAATGGTGTGACTGAGTGTCTTCCGGAAAGATATCGTGAGGTTTAGGGATTGAATGAATATTCTGATCAGAAATTGGTAGATAAATACATGCTAGCTCTCAAGCACACACACTCAGAGACTATACATAAGCTCACGCCCACACATACCCTTGCACACACACATGCACACACATACCCTTTTACACACACACACACACACACCCTCGCACACACACACACACACACATACCCTTGCACACACACACACACACACACATACCCTTTTACACACACACACACACCCTTGCACACACACACGCACACACATACCCTTGCGCACACACACACACACACCCTCGCACACACAAACACACACCGAAAAATAAAAGAGGAAAGGATCAGGTATCTCCATTATGCATTTCTTTGCCCATTTCATTCCCCTTGGGGAGGCAAGACATAGGAATGATTTTTTAAAACCTGCATAGCATTTGTGCAATACACTAACTCGGAAAAATCATGTTATCTTTCCATTTCTGCTACTCAGAATATTTTTAATTTGTAGCAAATCTGTTGGACAGTTTATACCAACACCTGTCATGTTCAGAACAGTTAGTTACCACCACCATATATTTGCAATTGGGGGGGGATGGATGGATGGTGTTTTACGGCCTATCAGCCTTAGTAGGTTATGTAAGGGCATCATCACGCATGAAAGTCACTAGAACAGTTTGGAGTAAACGCAAGTCAAATAACGGTATCCCTAGTTATTCGCCTCTTACAAATGGTATTGGGAGACGCGGTGGGTCAATTCTTACCCCGAACACACGTAATTGGGGGGGGGGGGGGGGGGGGGGGGGGGGGGAGATATCACAAAAGGGTGTGTTGTGGTGTGTGTAAATTCAGTTGATAAGGATCTAAACGGTGTGTGTCTGTGTGTGTGCATGTGTGTAAATTCATGAGATAAGGATCTAAACACAATGAGGGCAATTTTTTTATACTAGCAAGCGGTGCTGTGACAGCATTCCATGCTTAGCGAAAACACCAGTTAAATATCATTCGGCATTCATCTGTGGTTTAGTATCAGCACAAAGACATCTCTCACACCATTCCACACCCTTCCAGAGGAATCCCGTATACGAAACAACTCTGAAGGTCGATATAACCTTATATTTATAAGCGATCGAAAAGTAGGAAAATACTTGTAATGCGCAGAAAACCACGGACTTCAAAACGTCCAGTGAATGTAGGCCTACTCTATCTGTCTCGCGGAGCGCCGGCTTTGCTGGGTGCACACATCGCGCTATCAGTATGGGGCGTGCAGTGAAGGAATGTGTCAAGTCACGTCAGCCTCTCCCACTTCGAAGTTGACGAACGTGGGCCACTTATCAGCACATCATCGGAATGGCGAGCCAGGTAAGTCCTCGATGCGACACCACTAGTGCTTTAACACACCTCACAAAATGTAATGAATCAGTTTACCTTGCGAAGCATCCGCAAAAGTACAACAATTGAGTTGAACATGAGCAAATAACTGCAGGCAAACGAAATCTCAATCACAAACGACAGTGAAACGTACGTATCACACTTCGGACTTCGACGTCTCGTGAACGCTGGTCGGTGCACTCAACACATGACCTTCGCATCATAACCTTGAAATATATGAACGGCCCCTCGAAAAATTACGGAACACAAAACCCAACTTGACGGTGATTTTCGAGATGAGTGTATTTCGTGCACCATCGCGTTTATCATTGCGGGAATCTACCACCCAACAGAGCAGGCCGGACCAAATGAGTTGTGGTGGGTGGGTGGGTTCCTTTTTGGTTGGGTGGGACAAATCAGCGAAGTGGCGAAGCCACGAGCGCGGAAGCAGGCGCGCAAACTAGGGGGGTCCGGGGGCATGCCCCCCCGAAAATTTTTTGAAAAACGGTTAAAATCTGTGCAATCTGGTGCATTCTGGGCCTTGTTTTGAGGGGTAAGAGCAGCATTGTTTTTGGAGACACACACAAAAAATATATTTAAAAAACCCCAACTCAAACCAAGGTACATGCTTTTTCTAGGGGGTGGGGGGGTGGGTGGGGGGGGGGGGGGGTGTTCCGGAACCCCTGGAACCCCCCCCCCCTGGGTCCGGCCCTGCAGAGTAGCGTCCCTTTGACTGAGTCGTCCTTGACGTGCCCTTGATTTAACGATAATGATAAAAGAGATAAAGGTTGTAAAAGTATGATCTATTTTACAAAACGGTCATCAATGCTTATCCATTCCTCTGTGCACACGAAGATTCCAAATAATGTCAACGAGGACAACAGTCTCATTGTCCTAATCCAATAATATTTATGAGCATGTATGTGCACAGAAAATCCGAAGCACAGTGAAATGTGCGGGCTGCATGTCCTTGAAGCTACCAGCATTACTGTTTGCTATGTATACGTAGTCTTCTCTTCTTTTCGCAGGTTTTGTTCTATCACAATGAGAACACCTCTAGCAAAGATCGGGTATTTAAAAAAGTATATCTTGCGGAACAAATATTTGCATAAAAAGTAGAATTGATCTCTTAAAAAACTGAAGAATCACTGATTTGTCAACACTGAATAGGGCATTTCAAACGTAAAAACACGCGCATGTGTACACAAACACACACACACACGCACACACACGTACACACACACACGTACACACACACGCACACACACACGTACACACACACGCACACACACACACGCACACACACGCACGCATGCACACACATGCACACAAAAACATGGACACATCACACATATGCATGTTAACACACGCATGCACGTGCGCGCGCGCGCACACACACACACACTGAGGGGGGGGGGGGGAGAGAGAGAGAGAGAGAGAGAGAGAGAGAGAGAGAGAGAGAGAGAGAGAGAGAGAGAGAGAGAGAGAGAGAGAGAGAGAGAGAGATGAACTGAACACTTTATTGAAGAGGCCTTCAGCCTATTACAAATTATCAAACATGACAGCTTCCGCATTTTTGTAGACAATCAACTCAATGTACCTCTTTCAAAGCATTTTCTCTCCTCTTCATAGTATGATATAGGTAGGTGCATGCAACTCGTATAATCGTTTGTTCATATACTCCCATCAGTTGTGCAAATATATATATACTAGCCGCTTCGCGGCCAGGTAATGCGCAAAGCATCACAGC
>JAWQFJ010002561.1:102103-114603 GCA_034096865.1 Theodoxus fluviatilis
CTCCCATATTTTCCCCTCAATCCCCATTCCCCCCTCCCCCTTCAACTGTCTCCCCCTCACCCCTTTTTCCCTCCCCCCCCTTTCCACCCTCTCCCCTCCCTCCCCCCCCTCCCCTCCGCTCGCCCTCGCCACCTCCCTCCCTCCCCCCCCCTCCCCCTTCCCCCCTGCCCCCCCCTCTGTCCCCTTCCCCCCTCCCTCCCCTTTTCCCCCTCCCCCCCCCCTTCTCCCCTCCCTCTCTCGCCCTTCCCCTCCATCCTACCTCCCCCTTCCCTTTCCACCCCATTCTTTTTCCCCCCCCCCCCCCTCTCGCCATGCTCCTCCCCCTTTTTTTTCCACCCCCCTCCTCCCCTCCGCCCCCCTGTATTCCCCCCTTCCCCCTCCCCCTTTCCGCCTCCCCCCCACCCCCCCTCTCCCCACCTTTCCCCTCCCCCCCTCCTTCCCCCCTTCCCCCCCCCCTCTTCCCTCTCCCCCTCCCCCCTTTCCCCCTCCCCCCTCACCCTTTCCTCCCCTTCCATCCCCCCCTTTCCCCCTCCCCTTCCCCCCGTACCCCCTCCCTTTCCCTCCTCTCCCCTTCCCCCCTCCTACTTCCCCCCCCCTTCTCTTACCTCCCTCCCCCCTTTCCCCTCTCTCTTTCCCCTCCCCTTCCTCCCCCCCCCCCCCTTCCCCCCCCCTCCACCCCCCGCCCCCCCCACTCCCCCCCCCCCCCCCTTACCCCCCTTTTTACCCCCCCCCCCTCACCCCCCCCCTTTCCCCCCCCTCCCCCCCCCCCTCCCTCCCCCCCCCCTTCCCCCCTCCCCCCTTCCTTCCCCCTCCCCCACCTCTCCCCACTCTCTCCCCCCCCCTTACTTTCCACCTTCACTGACCCTTACTTTTACCCCGTTTCCCCCCTCCATCCCACTTCTTTTCCTCCTCCCTCCTACCTGTTTCCCCTCCCCTTCCTTCACCCCCCTTCCTTCACCCCCCTTCCCTATTTTCCCCCGCTCCCCCTTCTTTCTACCCCCCTCCCTTGTGTTCCCACTCACACACGTTCCCCTTCCCCGTCCAATTCCTCACCGTGGCTGCAGGTGTCCAAGGCACTGCTGGACATGGGCTGCTATGAGATTTCTCTGGGCGACACCATCGGTGTGGGAACGCCGGGCAAGATGTGTGCTTTGCTGTCGGAGGTCAGCCGCGTGGTGCCCATGGACAAGCTGGCTGTCCACTGCCACGACACGTACGGACAGGCTCTGGCCAACATCTTTGCAGCTCTACAGGTGAGGAAAGAGTTTAGCCAGCTCCGCATCCAGGAGTTAAGTTGGGTACCTGTGAGGGACACAATGGCACACCATGCAACATGATACCATGCGATAGTATATGATACAAAACCTTTGTTGACAGGTCTCCTGCCCTTCGCAAAGGGTGCGCGCAAATATCATTCTAGTCCACTAGAGACTTCGCCTGCCGGCTAAACAGTCTCTAGTACAGTTGACATCCCGTGATGGAAGGATTTCGTCTGAAAATTTCAAATGAGGGTCACATGAAAGGCTTGTGGGATAGCCGATCTGCTTCCTGGCATACGCCGTTAAAGTAGTTCTAAGACTGTTTCACACAAAACTCATAACTTACTCTTGTTGAGGCAATAAACAAGCGTTTATTTGATAAAATAAAATGTTTTTATTGAAATGGAAACACGTTTTGACATCTGAATGACTTCTGCAAAAAGTGGAGAAAAATTTAGCATCAGAACGAACTATTTTTGGCACAATACTGTAATGCAAAGGGTCAAGTCTATTACGCATTCATTGCGAACTGTGACTCGGGTTCACATATTGCATAAATGTAAGCAGAATGCTTCCCATTGTCAAACTCAATTCAGAATACTGGCGCGCTGTGGTGCCAGTAACCCTTGTGTGAGACTGAACGCCAGTGTGCAGCTGGAATGCTCCCCAGAGTGTGGAGGCGGTGCTGGGACGACCGTGTGAGTCATGTCTGCTGCTGGGTTTGTCCTCAGTTGCCAGTGAAGAAGTGACCCAGTGACCCAATGATCAAAGGGACTCACCCACCTTGCTTCTCCCCACCCAGGAATAAGACTGGGCACCCGGGGGGGGGGGGGGGGGGGGGGGGGGGGGCGGCTGAGCTGGAAATGTTTGAAAACTAATTTTTTTGTGCATTTTCCCCCAGCCCGGTTGCATACTCCCAAGGGAGCTGGGATGACGTTGGAATGAGAATAAAAGTGTGCTGTTGGAGCACCCGTTCAAGGGTGAAAGGTCACGCAGAGGCAAGCACCTTTACCTTTTGACCTTGACCTCTCTGCAGATGGGTGTGTCCGTGGTGGACAGCTCAGTGGCGGGACTGGGGGGCTGTCCCTACGCCCCTGGGGCCACGGGCAATGTCGCCACAGAGGACGTGGTCTACCTGCTGCATGGACTCGGGATCAAAACAGTGAGTTGCCTCCCTTACAAGCTCGAGTTGCCTCCCTTGAGTGATGACGCAAGAGTAGTGTAACAATCCCTGCGTTCCGTTGCACTCTGCTTCATCTTTGCTACGATGTAGCAGGCTCAGGAGTTTCAATTGGTCGGTTTCTTTAATTACTTAAAAAGCATGTTACCATTAAAATTAGAGGGTTTTGGAGGCCCTCTTTGGATACATGAATCTCCAAAATGATTTCACATTCAATTATATCCCTCTTGATCGAATAGACAACTTCATAAAAGCATTAGGGTAAAAAATCATTAATAACAAAAGGGAGATAACCATCACCAGTCATAGAGGAAGGTCAAGGGAATCCCAAAATGTGTGTCGTCTGCTACTTCGTTACACGCATGGGTATAAATGCCGACGTTTACTACAGATATCAAACCAAGACATACAATCCACTCTGCCACGGTGATGAGAGCACGAAAACATTCATTTCTTCGAAATTTGAAAGCAATCGGCACGTTTGCCACTTCCATGGTATGTAAACTCCATGGTTCGAAGCATGTTTACCGTGCAAGTCCGTGGAGTGACTTCCAATTAGTTCTGTTTAGTATGAGCCAATCAAATGCGGCTACGGGTTCTGTAGTTTCATCGTTGCTAGGCACAGCAAGTGGCGCACTCTAGTGTGAAGCAGTTAGAGCGCCTTCTGAGATGCTCTAGCTGCTGCGCGACCTTGACAGGAAGTTGACCTCTGCCACTGGGTGAAACGTCACCAAAGATTGTGTATGAATGATTTTCGACCCTAATGCTTTTATTAAGTCGTTTCTTCGATCAAGAGGGATACATTTGAGTGTTCAATAATTTAGGGGATTCCTGTATTCAAAGAGAGCCTTCAAAACCCTATACTTTTAATGATAATGTGCTATTATAGTTATTAAATAAAACCAACCAATCAAAACTCTTGAGGCTGCTACATCACAGCAGAGATGAACCAGAGTGCAACGGAACACAGGGAATGGCTGGATCACAGTAAGAGTTGCCTCCCTTGAGTGATAACACAAGAGTAGTGGGTGCACTCGATTGGTCCGGCGGAATCAGCAGGCGGACGAGACGGCGCACCGCCGGATTTTTTGTTGCGCTCGATTGCTTCAGGTCACGTGACCGGCGAACCGCCGGGTCCGCCGTCAGGCCAAGATGGCGACGACCAGACTAGGGTTTATGTTTTGTGACGCTTCGACACTGAAAATATTCGATAATTCGTTCTCCGCTGACTCATGTGTGCCTTAATTTGTCACCTTGCTGCAATCTCCGCTGGACAATTGAAGTAGATTACAATTTTTTTCTTTATAGTGTGCACGATGTGTGGTTGACGGTGAGAAATCCTGCATTAAGTTCGAATTGAAAATTATCTCGCAAAGGGACGTAACTCTACATTCTGACCTCCCTTTGCGTAAAGGAAAATCGCTCGAGTGCGTGGTCTTTATTAGTGTATATAGGGTCTTTGACTGCACTAGGCTCAGGAGTCACTTATCAGGGCATAGGTAGTGGTAATGAAAATGTTCATTTTACACAATAACCTCAAACCTTACCATAAACCAAGAAGACAGCACATTTCTTCATCATCGCTACCGCTGTCTAGTAACTCGTCTAAACACCACAATTGTGCCGCCATGTTGATCAGCCGAAAGCGCTCGATTGGCACGAAAGCTGTCGATTCGCCGGTCATGTGACGGTGGACCGCCGGTCACGTGGCAGCGAACTGCCGCAGGCGGATTCTGGCGGTTCAATCGAGCGCACCCAGTGAAACAATGGCTGGATCACAGTAAGAGTTGCCTCCCTTCCCAAACACAAGTCTCTGCTCTTTCTGGTTAGTGCTTCAAGATGCCAGAGTTACCATCACCAAATTATGCATCCTGTCATTTCAAACAGTTGGTTAAAAAAAATTTAAAGAAAAAAATGGAAAATTGTCTGAGCACAAATCTATATTCATTGAGATAATAACCATAAACCCTGTGGAGTAGCGGTTGCATTGTGTCATGGGAGTAGTATATCTTGCTTACAACAGCAGGTGATGAATTTCATCGAACAGCAGTTATACATTTCATGCAAAGTTCAGGATTGGTGTGGAATAAATATCCTCCAGCAGTTTTTTTTCTCCTCACAATAGGGAACAACACAACAGCCTGGCATGCAATCCTGATGTCACTAAATCAGCTAGAGATGTAATTGATTGCACAGAGACAGACACTTTTATTACATTACCAGAAAACATGGGGGCTCAAAAGTTCAGGAAGGGAGGTAACTTCCATTGTGCTCCCTTAGAAGGTAGTACGCATCATGGCTTCATTGACAGTGGCCTGGTTTCATGTCGGTCTTTATAAAAATGTTTCATATGCTCTGCTCGTAGCTGTGTTGAATGAGAGACTTTATCGTGTGAAGAGTATACATGTTTGGAAAGACTTCAGAAACTGGGTAGTGTGCACCTGATATGTGCACTCTTCCATGGGCTCCCCCTACTGGTTGGGGGTTAGAATAGACCCCCAGTGGGTTGGGGTAAGAATAGACCCCCTGTGGGTTGGGGGTAAGAATAGACCCCCTGTGGGTTGGGGGTAAGAATAGTCCCCCTGTGGGTTGGGGGTAAGAATAGACCCCCTGTGGGTTTGGGGTAAAAATAGTCCCCCTGTGGGTTGTGGGTAAAAATAGTCCACCTGTGGGTTGGGGGTAAGAATAGACCCCCTGTGGGTTGGGGGTAAGAATAAACCCCCTGTGGGTTGAGGGTAAGAATAGACCCCCTGTGGGTTGGGGGTAAGAATAGACCCCCTGTGGGTTGGGGGTAAGAATAGACCCCCTGTGGGTTGGGGGTAAGAATAGACCCCCTGTGGGTAGGGGGTAAGAATAGACCCCCTGTGGGTTGGGGGTAAGAATAGACCCCCCGCATCTCTCAATGCAACTGGTGAGTGACCAAGGAAGTGGAGACTCGACTTGACTTGCTCTGACCAGTTATATTTTCCTGATCATGAGCTCTACATAGCCTACAAAGGCTGATAGGTCATGATGCTCTATTCCTTCCCTCCTTCATTCATTCAATCTTTCTTTTTTCTGACTTTGATAAGTTTGTCAAGATGTGCATGTAAATAAGGTAAAATTTGATAATTTGATCAAAGCAGTTTGAAGTGTTTGTGCTTCAGAATGTTTCTGCCAGAAATAACTGCATTTTGGTACCCAACACTGAAAATGGAACAGACTAATACAGAAGTCAGGCTTCTTGGCAGACTCACCAAACAGCCAATGAGATGCTCCCTACTATACTGCTTTGGCATGCATGCCTGGGTCCAAAAGTACTACTGTATGTGTAACTTAAGGTAATGGGAGTGCTCCTATGTGACACATCCCCTCATCAATGTAAAATCACATGTCGGCTGCCCTGGTTATAAAACATCATGAACTTTTGTAGTTGAAATCTTTGGTGCTCAAGTGTTTCTGCCTGAATTTACTGTGAATTTACTGTGAATTTACTGTGAATTTACTGTGAATTTATGTGGAACTAGAGAGCACTGGAGCGCAAACCTCTGCCAAGGAAACCACAGCTACTCTTCCATGACCTCCATGACCTCCATGACCTCCATGACCTACATGACCTCCATGACCTCCATGACCTCCATGACCTCCATGACCTCCATGACCTGTATGATGAATTCAGACAGGATTTTCTGCTAGCCAGACCTGATGCGATGAAGTTTTTATTTCAACTTAGTTCTGCGCCAGCCGACAGTCTCTAAGTGCAGAACGCATTCCCTGGCATCAACAATAGTTTGATATCATCATCCTCGTGATGTGCAATAAAATCTCTCTTTATGCTTCCAATTCCCAAATTACAAAACAGATGACCTAAAATATTTCATGGATTGTTCCTCGGGTAAAACCTCGACCTTTCACCAAATTTCATCAGAATCTGTTTTGAACTTATCAAATTATTTTGCAGAATAACTATCAAACTAACTAACAAACCGAGGGTCAAAGACAACCTCCCTGGCGGAGATGACGCCAACCAATACAACAATAAAGCTTGTTTGTAGAGTTGCTGATCAACCAATGAGATGCGCCCTACTATATTGCTTTGGCATGTATGCCTGGATCCTAAAGTGCTACTGTATGAATGTCTTACGGTAGTTACAGTGTTCCTGTGCAGCACTTGTCCCCTCATCAAAATAATCCTAGGTAAAAGATAAACTGACAGATCCCCAAAGATGCAAAAAAAAACAACAACTGAAGGTTCATTTGGAGGATAAGTTAATTCTGGTTTAATTAGGCCAAAGAAAAGAAAAAAGCTGTGGTTATGTAAACCCACCTGACCCTAATTTTGCTGCCAACCTTAAACTTTTTTTGGATCATGCAAAAAAAAGAAGGGAAAAGGAAAAGAAATCAATGCGAATCAATGAATTGTGTGCTGTCCCATCTTCCCTGCCTTCTGGACACTGGGGGACAAACAAAATCAGTTTTTTCAGTGAAAGAGAAATAGCGATTTATATTCAATCTGGCCTCTTCTAAAAATTAAAAATTCAAATTTTCAGTTCAGGCCAACCTACTGACCCAATTTTTCCTGGCCATGTTACCGTAACCACAAATATTTTGTCTTGTGGCCCAGTGGTTCAAAGGTTTCAGGCTATGATCCCTATGCCGGCAAGTGAACCTTGTGGCTCAGTGGATCAAAGGTTTCAGGCTATGATCCCTATGCCGGCAAGTGAGCCTTGTGACCACAGTGATCCAAATTTCAGGTGCCGTGCTCATGAAACATCCTGGACTTGTCTCGTCTTCCCACAGGGAGTGGACATTCCGGCACTGACGGAGGCTGGGGAATTCATCTGCAAGAAGATCGGTCGACCCAACATGTCCAAAGCAGCTGTTGCAATGAAAGTGAAGGCCTGCTTGTGAAGACCTGCTTGTGAAGACCTCCTTGTGAAGTGCTTGTGAAGACCTGCTTGTGAAGACTTGTTCTACTTGAGTGTCTCCTTCCAAGACTGTTGGAAGGTTGTCCTGATAGCTCCAACCAAAAAGTCAGTCTATGAATGTTTTCCCTCACTCACTCACTCACTCACTCACTCATGTACTTTGTGTGAGTGGCGAATTTCCATAGAGCCTGTTCAAAAGTGAAGACTGAACGGGAGGAAGGCATTTATGATGTAAGGAGGGCTTTTGTAAACAAGTGGCTGGATATTCATTTTGGAAAATGACTATTAATGGGATGAATCTCAGGTGATGATGAATTGTGATGGGGATAGATTGATGTATGCACACTAGGATTTGCTAGGGGGCAATGCTTGTTTTATATATAATTTTTAATAACAAATGCTAGAGGGAGAAAGTCTTTATGTATTCATTATAGAGACGTGCTTACATAAATCAATGGGGGACCATTTGGTCGATTCAGGTTTTCTTTTCTGTTTTTCTGTGTGCTACAATCTTTGCTTACTTAGGCAGTGCTTCGTGGGATATTCTGTTTTTAGATGCTAATGTTTCTCCATGCTTGCAAGCTCAATCTCTGAGTTTTTGTCACAGGGTAAAAGAACTGTGCATGTACAAAGATGGACAGGTGGAAGCTACTGAAGGAAGCTTTGAAAGACTTGATGAATTTATAACCAAAACAAAACTCAAAACCCTGATTTTTTTTAAGTGAACACATGTGCCAAGAAGTATGGCATCTTATGACACATAGAGCCATCAATGAGTGGGTAGGGGGTGGTGGGGTGGGGTGGGGGGAAGAAGAAAAAAAAGACAGACTTTTATCAAGGTGTATCGCAGTTGATTCTACAATTATAGCCAAGATATGTATATGATGTAGATAATTATGAGTAAGCTACTGAAAACTGATATTCAAGAGTGTGAAATGGATTCCACTGTCTTCTCTATAAAAAAAGTGTGTAAACTTCACTTGTACGCGAAGCATAGCATCACAGGATTCAATGCACTGAACACAGACATTAACAATGCATAGGCACCTGTACCACAAGGCTGGAGCTCACAACGCACTGAACACAGACATTAACAATGCATAGGCACCTGTACCACAAGGCTGGAGCTCACAACGCACTGAACACAGACATTAACAATGCATAGGCACCTGTACCACAAGGCTGGAGCTCACAACGCACTGAACACAGACATTAACAATGCATAGGCACCTGTACCACAAGACTGGAGCTCACAACGCACTGAACACAGACATTAACAATGCATAGGCACCTGTACCACAAGACTGGAGCTCACAACGCACTGAACACAGACATTAACAATGCATAGGCACCTGTACCACAAGGCTGGAGCTCACAACGCACTGAACACAGACATTAACAATGCATAGGCACCTGTACCACAAGGCTGGAGCTCACAACGCACTGAACACAGACATTAACAATGCATAGGCACCTGTACCACAAGACTGGAGCTCACAACGCACTGAACACAGACATTAACAATGCATAGGCACCTGTACCACAAGGCTGGAGCTCACAACGCACTGAACACAGACATTAACAATGCATAGGCACCTGTACCACAAGGCTGGAGCTCAGACAAGCTGCATAATGGAAAAAGCTTTGAGAGGAACATTGTGCCAAGTGCCAATCTTTTTTATTTTATTTTATTATTTTTATTTGTTTTGTTCGTCAACGTTTTTATTCTCCTCAGAAGTGTATACGAAACCTACTTGATATGGAAACTAGTGTTGACAGTGTTGGTTTTTGTTTTTGTTTTTTTAAATTATTTATTCAAGAGTACAAAACCTTACATAACATGCATATTAACATAATGGTGGGTTGGGGGGGGGGGGGATGCAAGGGGGGGGGGGGGGGCCAATCTTGACCATAGCTGCTCTACCTACCTGTTTCCAAGCACTGATGTTATCAAACGGTCATATATTTTTTTTAATTTATGGATTATTTAAAACACAAAATTGGTTTATGTACATAGTCTTGATATGCTGTGATACTTGTTTTGTTGATGTAGGGTAATGCAAATGATGTATCATTCAAGAATGTTAATATTAATGTTAATATGTTAATATGTTATTATCCAGATTATGTTGCTGTGTATTATGTTGGCTGCACTGAGTTCATTGTGTGTGTAGCAGGTCATATGTTTGTATTTGTGCATGATGCAAATATGGGTTTGGCCTTCATAGACAGGTATGGTGAAGGAACTGGATGAGAAATAGTGTGGGGTTTTGTTCTATATCAAAGACAAGTTTGAGACCAGTATGTGAGCGTTTTGAAATAGAAATCAAGTATGTATTTATACCTGGGGAGCTTGAAAAGTCATTAAAGTGATTTATACAGGTGACTTTGATTTACTTGGTATTCTCTATTCCTTGTTGTTTTCCCATTGCTAGTGTGGATGTGCTAGCACTTTGACAAGGTCGTGGGTTTCTTAACATTGACTGGATTGGATTGGATGAGGTTTTATGAACTACCAGCTTATAAAGGCTTTTTGAAGACCAAGTCTGGATGTTTAAAAGAAAAATTTTAAGTAAATTAAACCAAGTATGAAACACCACAGGGGGCAGATGTCATTGATATTAAGTAAGAGAATGGATTCATTATTTGTAACAATAATTATATATATATATATATATATATATATATATATATATATATATATATATATATATATATATTAAGTTTCCACTGATGATGGTGCCTAGAAAATTTAAGGGAGAGAAATGTAAGTAAAAAAGTCTTCTGAGGGCAGAGAGACCAGGGCATTCGGAAAAGCGTCTGGAGTCAGGCCACTAGGTTACTAGTGGACTAGTCCGAGGAGAGGGGTGAGGGAAAGACAGCCAAGCTGGCGGGCTACACTAGTGAACTAGTCCGAGGAGAGGGGTGAGGGAACGACAGCCATGCTGGTGGGCCACACAAACTAGTTGGCCACAACATCTGATCGGCAGAGGATTTTGCTCTGTTAATCTGTGGCAAATTTACGGTGATTTACACAGAATGGACTCCCCCCCCTCCCCCGTCCTTAAATAATTTTTTATTTAAAAAATGGAAAGATTTGAAAAATAAAGAACCCTCATGAAATCTCAGCCAATCAGATGCTGTGGCCTGCTAACTTGTGTGGTCTGCCAGATTGGCTGTCTTTCCCACACCCCTCACCTCGGACAAGTCCACTAGTGGGGCCCGTCTCTCAAAGCTTTACTAGGAATTCCACCAGAATGTGCCCCACAGTCAGCCTGCACTGGCGGGCAGGGCACTCTGGGGAAGGCTCCACCCTCAGAAGGTGGGAATGAGGTTAAAAAGTGTGACTGATCTGGGAAGGTTCCTCTACAAACGCTCCCCCTGTGGGTTCGGGGTAAGAATTGACCCACCACGTCTCCCTACGCGATTCGTAAGAGGTGAATAACTAGGGACACCATGACTTGATTTGTGTTTAAACTGTTCTAGTAATTTTCGTGCTAAATGGCCTTATATAGTCTACAAAGGCTGATAGGCCGTAAAACTCCATCCATCCATCCATCCATCCATCCATCCTCTGTTACTTACTTACTAGTGTTCTAGCATTAATGGGACCCTATAACAACAGCACTGAACATTTCTTTCATCAGCATCCCCACATCACTGGATTTCCATTACAAGAAAATGATAGATTCAGGTAGAGAGACGGACACTCTACTACACTAGTTATGCAGTAATAAAACTGGCATGTGTTGCAGATAAGAGACGTGACATAATGTGTTTGGCCGTTTTGGGATAACTGTGTGCTGATCATGTTTCGCCACTCTCGTTCATGGACTCAAAGATTCATGAGCGACTGATTTGCAAGCGCCTTGCTCTGTGGTGTCTATCTTGAATATGTGTCTGGTATCACTGCTTTGTTGATAAAAACTAGGGTTCAAGTGAGAACCTTTTTCTTTCTTTTCTTAGGTCAGATTTTGCTCTTGTAGTAAGCATCAAGCATGTTTTCGTGTATCGGATCCATCCTGGTGGTTGTCCCTAGGGCACAAGGAGGACCAGGTCTCTTGTCTGTGGGGCTGGAGGTGGCTCTGCCTGTGGGGCTGGAGGTGGCTCTGTCTGTGGGGCTGGAGGTGGCTCTGTCTGTGGGGCTGGAGGTGGCTCTGTCTGTGGGGCTGGAGGTGGCTCTGTCTGTGGGGCTGGAGGTGGCTCTGTGAGGCTGGAGGTGGCTCTGTGGGGCAGGAGGTGACTGTCTGTGGGGCTGGAGGTGGCTCTGTCTGTGGGGCTGGAGGTGGCTGTGTCTGTGGGGCTGGAGGTGGCTCTGTCTGTGGGGCTGGAGGTGGCTCTGTCTGTGGGGCTGGAGGTGGCTCTGTCTGTGGGGCTGGAGGTGGCTCTGTCTGTGGGGCTGGAGATGCCTGTGTCTGTGGGGCTGGAGGTGACTGTCTGTGGGGCTGGAGGTGGCTCTGTCTGTGGGGCTGGAGGTGGCTCTGTCTGTGGGGCTGGAGGTGGCTCTGTCTGTGGGGCTGGAGGTGGCTCTGTCTGTGGGGCTGGAGGTGGCTCTGTCTGTGGGGCTGGAGGTGGCTCTGTCTGTGGGGCTGGAGGTGGCTCTGTCTGTGGGGCTGGAGGTGACTCTGTCTGTGGCTCTGTCTGTGGCTCTGTCTGTGGGGCTGGAGTTGGCTCTGTGGGGCTGGAGGTGGCTCTGCAGACCCTGTCTGAACTTGCAGAGGCGGGAACACATGGGCCCTGGAACTGTGCGGTCTTTCCCAGGTGGCTTGGGCCTGACTTCTCTGTCTTTCTCTCTCTGTGTCTCAATCTCTCTGTCTGTCTCAGTCTCTCTCTGTCTCTCTCTCTGTGTCTCAGTCTCTCTGTGTCTCAGTCTCTCTCTGTCTCTCTCTCTGTGTCTCAATCTCTCTGTGTCTCAATCTCTCTGTCTGTCTCAGTCTCTCTCTGTCTCTCTCTCTGTGTCTCAGTCTCTCTCTGTCTCTCTCTCTGTGTCTCAATCTCTCTGTGTCTCAATCTCTCTGTGTCTCAATCTCTCTGTCTGTCTCAGTCTCTCTCTGTCTCTCTCTCTGTCTCAGTCTCTCTGTGTCTCGGTCTCTCTCTGTCTCTCTCTGTCTCAGTCTCTCTGTATGTCTGTCTCTCTCTGTGTCTCTCACTGAC
>JAWQFJ010002561.1:122103-147103 GCA_034096865.1 Theodoxus fluviatilis
GGTTGTGTTGTGAACTATGTACAGAGGTTGTGTTGTGAACTATGTACAGAGGTTGTGTTGTGAACTATGCACAGAGGTTGTGTTGTGAACTATGTACAGAGGTTGTGTTGTGAACTATGTACAGAGGTTGTGTTGTGAACTATGTACAGAGGTTGTGTTGTGAACTATGTACATAGGTTGTGTTGTGAACTATGTACAGAGGTTGTGTTGTGAACTATGTACAGAGGTTGTGTTGTGAACTATGTACAGAGGTTGTGTTGTGAACTATGTACAGAGGTTGTGTTGTGAACTATGTACAGAGGTTGTGTTGTGAACTATGTACAGAGGTTGTGCAACTCAACTCAACTCAACTCAGCGACAGAGCGGGCATGTTTGAGCTGACAGAGATCATGCGGCAGAAAGAGGACTGCCAGTTTGCTCAGTTGCTCAATAGGGTGCGAGAAGGCCGCCACACTGAGGAGGATGTGCGGGTCATCAAGTCAAGAATCAGCAGACCACCAGCCAACACTGCTGACTCTGCTTCAGCGAATAGTGGAGAACAAAACCACAGCCCAGTTCTCCATCTGTACTGCAAACGCAAACTTGTGGAAACTCACAATGCCAAGCAGTTGGAGTCCCTGCAGACAGCTGCCATCACCAAGTTTGGAGCCTATAAGTTTGGAGCCTGCGGCACTACCATCTAGATTTGTTTTCATGGATTTGTTTCCATGCAGGCGCCTGCGGCGCTTTTACATGGCCTTGTTTACTGACCAATTTGGTCACATTTCATACAGGTGAAAGTGACCTTGACCTTGATGATATGTGACCAAATGTGGCTCATGATGAAAGTATGACATGTGCCCCACACAATTATGAAGTTTGAAACAGTTATCTTTCATAGTTCAGGGTCAAGGTCACTTCACAATATGTATACAATCCAACTTTGAAGAGCTTACGTTGCCCTATATACCAAATAAAGGTGCAGCGCTCTATCCACAGAGCAGCGCTCTATCCACAGTGCAGTGCTCTATCCACAGAGCAGCACTCTATCCACAGTGCAGCACTCTATCCACAGTGCAGCACTCTATCCACAGTGCAGCACTCTACCCACAGAGCAGTGCTCTATCCAGTGCAGCGCTCTATCCACAGTGCAGCACTCTATCCACAGAGCAGCGCTCTATCCACAGTGCAGCGCTCTATCTACAGTGCAGCGCTCTATCCACAGTGCAGCACTCTATCCACAGTGCAGCGCTCTATCTACAGTGCAGCGCTCTATCCACAGTGCAGCGCTCTATCCACAGTGCAGCGCTCTATCCACAGTGCAGCGCTCTATCCACAGTGCAGCGCTCTATCCACAGTGCAGCACTTTATCCACAGAGCAGCGCTCTATCCACAGTGCAGCGCTCTATCTACAGTGCACCGCTCTATCCACAGAGCAGCGCTCTACCCACAGAGCAGCGCTCTATCTACAGTGCAGCGCTCTATCCACAGTGCAGCGCTCTATCCACAGTGCAGCGCTCTATCCACAGTGCAGCGCTCTATCCACAGAGCAGCACTCTATCCACAGTGCAGCACTCTATCCACAGTGCAGCGCTCTATCCACAGTGCAGCGCTCTTTCCACAGTGCAACGCTCTATCCACAGTGCAGCGCTCTTTCCACAGTGCAGCACTCTATCCACAGAGCAGCGCTCTATCCACAGTGCAGCGCTCTATCCACAGTGCAGCGCTCTATCCACAGTGCAGCGCTCTATCCACAGTGCAGCGCTCTATCCACAGAGCAGCGCTCTATCTACAGTGCAGCACTCTATCTACAGTGCAGCGCTCTATCCACAGTGCAGCGCTCTATCCACAGAGCAGCGCTCTATCTACAGTGCAGCGCTCTATCTACAGTGCAGCACTCTATCCACAGTGCAGCGCTCTATCCACAGTGCAGCGCTCTATCCACAGAGCAGCGCTCTATCCACAGTGCAGCACTCTATCTACAGTGCAGCACTCTATCTACAGTGCAGCACTCTATCTACAGTGCAGCACTCTATATACAGTGCAGCGCTCTAACGACAGTGCAGCGCTCTATCCACAGTGCAGCGCTCTATCCACAGTGCAGCGCTCTATCTACAGTGCAGCACTCTATCCACAGTGCAGCACTCTATCCACAGTGCAGCGCTCTATCCACAGTGCAGCGCTCTATCCACAGTGCAGCACTCTATCCACAGTGCAGCGCTGTATCCACAGTGCAAATGAGGCTCTTGAGAAGTTCTGTCTACATTGCCAGCCCATCCACATCATAGAATTTTCACTTCAATATTGTTGGCCTTCCGTTTGCCATACATATATCATTCTGTTGCAGCAGTCTCAATCCACGCCCTATTTTGGTGGTTTCTACAGATACAGTGGTTATGAGTAGCAGGTGTTAACCTTCATTGTCAGCCATAGTTTATCGTCTTTCACAAACAACAAACATGTTCAGTCCATGTTAGTTGGTATTCAGTGCTTTTATTGGCAAAACTCCTCGCAGGGGATATTTTGATGAGAGTCCCTTCAGCAAAGTTTTTTCTGGTGAAGTTCATGCTACAGTCCAAATACATACATCTATAATAAAAGCAAGGATGGAAAGAAGAACACCAGCCTATGAGTATGACCAGAAAAGCAATGCATCAAAAGATGAAGTTAATAACTCTGTGACCAAAAAAATCTTTGTAATAAAAAAACTTGTAATCTTGACCTGTCATCCTCATAATCTGAGCAGCTTTTCAGCAATATCTACTCTTCAATTACTCACGAACCACTTTGATTTCAGCATTTCAACAGGTTCCCTGTCACAAAAACACTGGCAAAGCCCACACTAAAAAATGAGAGAGAAAAAAGATGTGTTTAGAATGTTCAATCCCATTTCAAGTCAAGACAACATCCGGTGATACATTTTCTGAGCTTGTGCGAATTTGCAAGAGAACACCACGACGTCCACAATTTTTCAGTCCCCTTCTCTGTAAAGAGGCCCTTTTCAGCGAGACAGATTATGGAGGAGAGGGAATCGAGGAAAGACATGGGGGGCACTTGGCTTTAAACTCTTGGTGGGGATTTGGATGGACCAGCCGAGGTGGAGGGCATCTCGGGTTTGCCTCTGGCAATATACAAACATGATCGCGTCACTGGCATGACCCATCATTACTATTGCTGTGTAAGTATGCGGGCAAGACACTTTCATAACAGCAGAGTTCAATAGGCCTGCTGCTCTTCAGTTCTTTATGAAGTGGGAATGGGAAAAAAGAGACTAAGTTCATGTATCATTTGCCTTACTTGACCTTGCCTGCAAGTGCTGTGTATATTGTATAGTTTTATTATTATTATTATTATTATTTGGACAGGAAATGTTTAACTTTGGTGTAACTTCAAATTTAAAAAAAAGTTAATTAAGAGAAACTATGGGGCAACTTTAGATGGACTTGATTCATGTTCAATAAATAATTTTTTTAAAGGCATTTAAGTTTTAACATAATTAGCACAAACAAGAATTAACACATTTGATTCTTTGTAATTTCCCAGGTCAACTGGCTTAGTATGACTCCAAAATCTCCGAGATGTTTCACACCTACAAATTCTTTTGGTGGTATTTCCCACTTTTGTAATTTTATTTCATACATAAAATTGAAGCTTGCCTAATCAGGCTGATTGTCTTTGAAGCTCTCTTCTGTTTTTCTATTTTGGAATCAACCTATCATTTGTGTCATGGAGAGGCTGATATGTCTGATTGAGACTGAGCGTTTGTGTCATGGAGAGGCTGATATGTCGGATTGAGACTGAGCGTTTGTGTCATGGAGAGGCTGATATGTCGGATTGAGACTGAGCGTTTGTGTGTATCTCTTTCACTGAAAATCCTTGTTTACTTGAATAGTGCTCATAGAGATGATGGAAAAGTGAAAAGTTTTTTGTTTGCCTGTATTATTATTTTTCCATGTCAGGAAAAAAGGTTAGTGTTGGGAGAAAAAAAAGGGTTGCTTGGATTACCCTAACCACAACTTTTTTTGTGTGGCTTATGAGTTATGGGGCATTGTACATTAATGTTACTGGAAAAAAATTAATTGTCTATACACTGAAGGATGTAGTTTCAAAGAACAGAGGCAGGACAAAGCGACTCTCTCTCTCTCTCTCTCTCTCTCTCTCTCTCTCTCTCTCTCTCTCTCTCTCTCTCTCTCTCTCTCTCTGTCTCTCTCTGTCTCTCTCTGTCTCTCTTTCTCTCTCTCTCTCTCTCTCTCTCTCTCTCTCTCTCTCTCTCTCTCTCTCTCTCTCTCTCTCTCTCTCTCTCTCTCTCTACACACACAGACACACACACTCACACACACACACACACACACACACACACTCACACACAGACTCGCACACACACACACACACACACACACACACACACACACACACACACACACACACACATACACACAAACACTCACACAAAACACACACAGACACTCACACACAGACACACACACAGACACACACAGACACACACACACACACAGACACACACAGACACACACACACACAGACACACACACACACACACACACACACACTCACACACACACACACACACACTCACACACACAGACACACACACACACACACACACACACACACACACACACACACACACAGACAGACACACACACACACACACACACACACACACACACACACACATGGGCTGCATCTTACCGTGGGGGCAGTATGGAGTTGAGGATTTCATCTGTTTGCTGTGCGGCCTTAGCATCGACAGGGGCCAGTTTTGTCTTGGTTGGGGGGTTGGGTACGGGGCCGCCACTGGTGGGGGTGGCAGGGCTCACCTTCAGGGCTCTTGCCTGTAATCAACATGACAGTGACATGACAGTGACATGACAGCAACATGACAGTGACATGACAGTGACATGACAGCAACATGTCAGTGATGTGACAGTGATGTGATAGTGACACGACAGAAACATGACAGTGACATGGCAGTGACATGACATCAATGTGACAGTGACATGCCAGTGACATGCCAGTGATGTGATGGTGATGACAGTGACATAACAGTGACACACAGCACCCAAGAGACGTAAGCAACTGCAGGTTAAGTGTGCTGACCACCTGGTCTCAGAGTTCCACATCATTCATTGCTCTTGGATTTTCTGTGTGTGTGTGCAATTTCCCCCCTCCCCCGCTACACTAAAATATATGCTTATGAAAGCCTAAGTTTTTAAATGATCACACTAATATGTCAAAATTGCTGTCTACAAAATAGTATTTTCATGTAACATATGACCTACATTGATATAGAGGACTTCAATTAAAACATCTAGAACTCGCTGTTACTTTTAAAGTTGCTTTTGTTGTGAAATCACACATTTTTATTTTAGTTATCAAGATCCTCGAAGTATTCGTAAAGCTTGTAACGATCACACACACACACACACACACACACACACACACACACACACACACACACACACACACACACACACACACACACACACGCGCGCGCGCGTGCGCGCGCGCGAAATTCTCAATTATTATATGTTTGTACACAAGTTTACACCTGCTGGGTTCACTGTTACAACACAATCTTTAGGTTGTGGCAAACAGTGGCAATCGCGCGCGCGAAATTCTCAATTATTATATGTTTGTACACAAGTTTACACCTGCTGGGTTCACTGTTACAACAAAATCTTTAGGTTGTGGCAAACAGTGGCAATTGAATAAATGAATGCGTATAGTTGCTGTTTCTGATAGGTACAATTCTTGTAGTTTCCAGTGGTTCGAGGACGATGTAAATAACAAGAATGGAAAGGATGGCTGTACAACTATGAAGTATTGCAGAACGTTCTAGCACTTTACATCGCTCGTGGGATGATCGAACGAGCGAGTTGCTATCAACACAACGCAAAATATTCCGTTACGTCCCAAGTTTACACACCCGCCAGAGTCGTTAAACATTTCATGACGAAATGAAACCTGCATCTTAGCATTTACACCTAAAGATTCCATTAAGATACACCCCCGAACTAAAATATTTGCGTTGTTAGCACAAGTAACCAAGTGGGAAAATCTGTTTGTCCCAACGGGGTGTACGGCTAAACGACTCGTGAAGCTCACGGTATCAGGCAAAGCGACTTTATCGACAAAAACGATGTACTTACCCTAGGCGTCTTCTTGTCTGTGTTCCTGCTGACAAGCACGGGGTTGTCATATTTGACCAGAGATGCGTTTGGTGGAATCATGGTTGGTTCTTCGGCAGACTCTCACTGTCAGAACTTCTCAAGCAATCGCCACACTTCCGATGCCAAAGCTTGCAACCATGACAACAAGCTAGTGCGCATGACCCGGATGTCACGCCTGCTCCCGGCGCGAGCGAGAAGCAACATGGCGAATAGCATTACTTGGGAAGGTAATCGGTGATGAATGGAAACCTTTCCTGCTCCACGATGTTAATTTTGGAGAATAGAAGCTATTCAGTAATGTAAATTGCTTCCAAAGAGCGCAACTGCTAATCGTGAAAGTAATCCCCGTGTGTACTTTCCTTAAAATCTGCATGACGGTGACAGACGAGTATGCCGTCTGCTGACTGCTTGCAGAGGCTGCCACACTGTCTGACGTTTTCTCCGACGTGTGTCTTTCTATTTGTGATGCTATCCCTTAAGCTGATCGATGCAGGGTATTGTATATCCTTTTGTCAGCGTTTATTCTTTACGGAGCGACAGTAATTTTTAGAGGACGACCTGAGCCATAAATCAAGTGATAAGGTCCGTTTGGGGTAGTACACTCACGCTGAGGCCTGAGTAGACTCCTACCTACCCAAGTCCCATTGGGTAAATTTTCGGCTTCCCCCATTCTGCTTAGATTTGTACAGTGTCGGTTAGTTGTAGTTGGGAAGGAACTACGTTTCACATTTCGTCGGCACATCTCTGTACTGTCATTGTGGGTGTGTGCTTGTGGATAAGTTTGTATACATGAAAGTGTGTGCGTGCGTGCATGTGCGTTCATACCTGCTTACAATTGACGTGCCCGCCAGCGTGTGTCTAAGCAAACTTTATGTCGTGTTGTTTCTCACATTTGCTGGGCACGACCCGTTTTGCAGAGGCGCGGAACTTCCTGCGGAAATACCGCGAGGAACAGGTGCGGGACAGTGCCTATGTCATCTCTCTCTGGGAAAATATCCTGCAGGACCACAGCCACAAGCTGGGAGATGAGTGTATGTATACTGCAGTACCACAGCCACAAGCTGGGAGATGAGTGTATGTATACTGCAGGACCACAGCCACAAGCTGGGAGATGAGTGTATGTATACTGCAGGACCACAGCCACAAGCTGGGAGATGAGTGTATGTATACTGCAGGACCACAGCCACAAGCTGGGAGATGAGTGTATGTATACTGCAGGACCACAGCCACAAGCTGGGAGATAAGTGTATGTATACTGCAGGACCACAGCCACAAGCTGGGAGATGAGTGTATGTATACTGCAGGACCACAGCCACAAGCTGGGAGATGAGTGTATGTATACCGCAGGACCACAGCCACAAGCTGGGAGATGAGTGTATGTATACCGCAGGACCACAGCCACAAGCTGGGAGATGAGTGTATGTATACTGCAGGACCACAGCCACAAGCTGGGAGATGAGTGTATGTATACCCGCGACGATGATGGTGATGATGATGGCGACAATGATGGTGATGAGCATGATGATGATGGTGACAGTTTTTATGATGACGGTGGTGACATTGTTGATAATGTGTAGTCGTATGACATACCAGTATGTTGTGGGATGCAAACAACATCCCAAGTGTTGTATAAGCAATGCATTTGGGCTTTTCTATTGTCACCAGTGTGGATTAATCAGGAAGGTATTCTTGCGGACAGTAACCTTACACTATATCGTATATGTATATCTACACTGCAGTTAAGCGTCACATTCCCCCTGTGGGTTGGGTGTAAAAATAGATCTATCTAGTGTCTCCCCACACCTCTGGTAAAAGCTAATATCTTGAGAAATCAAGACTTGACTTCCTCTTACCAGTTCTAGTGATTTTGTCATCAGTGGCCTTACATGGCCCACAATGGCTGATAGACCACAAAAATCATTCACCCATCCATCCATCCATCCATCCATCCATCCATCCATCCATCCATCCATCCATCCATCCATCCATCCATCCATCCATCCATCCATCCATCCATCCATTAACTCATTCACTCATTTGGTTCTACGTTGGGTTTTTTTCCAGTGTGGATGGTGTATGAACAGGTGTGCATGGCAGCCTTCGACTGTCAACACCTTGATGTGGCAAAGGTAAGATGGCCTTCCCTTGGTGTGGAGTTTTGTCTTGACTTGAGCATAGCAGCCATGACCTTCCAGCTGAAAATGAGTCTGATGTGACCTTTTGCAAATTCTTAGCTGTGCATGTGGCCACAACGTGGTGACTCCTTTTCGTTGCAATTCTTCTTGGCCTGTCACTATCCCCTGCACATCGTCAAAGCTGCCCTCCACAAAGTCAGCAAACCCACACGCTCCGTAGCACTCCGGCCCTCATGCCACTCCAACCATACCCAGCCACGCCCCACAGCAGTCCTCACCCACCATCCACACAACCTACAAGACTGATAGACCCTTAAACTCCAACCATCCATCACACAACCTCCCCTGTGTGTGGCTCTGATTTGGAGAGGTTGTGTCAGTCAGACAAGGGATTGCGGTGGATGGGGCCCCATCTGCCGCATTCCTTGTCCAACTGGCACAACCTCTCCAAATCAGAACCACACACCGTCTCCTCTCTCCCCAGACTACCGTACCGCCATGACAGAACTTGCGAGACCTACTTGTACACTCATGACTCTGCTCACCCTCCACCCCCTCCCCTGCAGCACCTGGCACCACACCTTGCAACGTTGCCAAATGCCTTGCCTGCGCCCACCTGTTGCCATCCAACACAGTCCACTCCCACAAAACCTCCATCATGGTGAAACGCTGCTTTGCATGCACAAACCAAAACGGCATGTATGCTGCCTCCTGCTCTGTCTGCCTTGGAGGTCTGTACAGTGTAGAAACAGAACAAACACTCAACAGCAGATTTGAAGAAAACCTTGCCGACATGCACCACAACAGACCCACATCAGTTGCATCACATTTCAACAGCCCCTCACACTCACTCATAAGCATGCAAGTCCGCATCCTGTGGCAAGCAAAGGGCGACTGAACAGAAAGGAAACAAACAGAACATTACTTCATCTCCCTCCTTGACACCAAGGACCGGAATAGCCTTAACCTGAAGAGCTAACTCCCTTCCCTCCCCTTTTCCCCTCTCCTCCTCCCCCAGTCAACTCCAGCCTCTCCCTCCCCCCCTCCATGCAGTCTGACTTGCACCTCCACCTCCACGTGCTATTGTAATTTCCCGTGAAGGAAAGTGAAGTGTGTTCACTTCTCAATACCCCCAACCCCAAACATTTCACAAGTTCGCTTCATCTCGCCTACACTAGTCACCGAGCTAAGTCTGTTGTCATGTTTGTTTGCGTCGTCTGTCCTGATGAAAAGTTTAATACTCGATATGTTGAAGTCCCATTTTGTCTAGTGAGTTAAAGTCCGGAACAATAGCCTTGTTTATATCCTCATCCTGGCCAGCAATCATTCAATTTTTGTTGGTTGTCTAAAGCACCAAACTTGAGAAACCAGGAGAGTTCTGACTACCTGTCTTTCTGTCTGTCCCCCCGAACAGATTTTTAAAAAGATTAATTGTAAATAACCAAACAACATGTTAGATGTCAAAAGCACCACATTTGTGAGAGAAACTAGCGGAGCTGCTGAATATTTGTCTTGCAATCTAACCCCTGGACAATTTTTGGAGAATATATTTTATTTTCAAGTGTCAAAGACATAAATTTGTGAGAGAGGATAGTCTTTCTGGTCCCCTGGACTATATATGGAAAGATTAAATGAAAATAACCAAACAACAACAATGTATTGGATGTCAAAACTACCACACTTATGAGAGAAACTAGAAAAACTGCCGACTTACCTATTGTTCCACCTGTCTCCAGGACTTTCTATTTTACTCCAAAGATTCATTATTTAAAAACAACAACAATAAAATCATGTTGGATGTCAAAAGCACCACACTTGTGAAAGATACTAGAACTGCTGACTACCTGTCTGTCTTTCTATCTGTCCCCATGATTAAAAATTTTATCCCTCCAGGTTTACTGGAGGTCCTACAGACTTTATTAGTCTGTCTGTGTGTGTGTCTGTGTGTCTGTCTGTCCCGTCTCCACGGCCTATATCTCAAAAACTACTGGACGGATTTCCTTGAGATTTTGCACACTGACTGGAAGTTAGGTCCCATTCAATATTATCAAATTTTCAGAATCGAGGTTTGAAAAGAAAGTGACTTTTTTACATTTTGGTGTTTTAATGAAAACGATTCAACAGACTCCATTTTGCAAACTCTGTGACGTTATCATTTGACGTCGAATAAAGTGACGTCATTTGCGAGGAGATTTTCGATCCTATATGCCAGAAGAATTTCGAAACACCTGGGGAGGAATGGCGAAATTCCAACATGTGCGACGTCATCAATAACGTGACGTCATTTGCTAGGACAGTTTATAGGAGAATTAATTTAGATAGATAGATATGTCCTCAGATGTCTTAGGCTGCGAGGCCTTTATCTGATCTTTTGATCAGTACTTATGGCTACTCTCACTCTCTCTCTGTCTCTCTCTCTGTCTCTCTGTCTCTCTGTCTCTCTCTCTCTCTCTCTCTCTCTCTCTCTCTCGATCTCTCTCGATCTCTCTCCCACCCACCCTCTTACTCTCATTCTCTCTTCCCTTCCTCCCCTTTTCCCAGCTCCCCTCCCCCCCTCTTTCTCTCCCTCCCTCTCTCTCTCTCTCTCTCTCTCTCTCTCTCTCTCTCTCTCTCTCTCCCACCCACCCTCTTACTCTCATTCTCTCTTCCCTTCCTCTCCTTTTCCCAGCTTCCCTCCCCCCCCCTCTCTCTCTCACTCTCTCTCTCTGTCTCTCTCTCTCTCTCTGTGTCTGTCTCTCTCTCTGTCTCTCTCTCTCTCTCTCTCTCTCTCTCTCTCTCTCTCTCTCTCTCTCTCTCTCTCTCTCTCTCTCTCTCTCTCCCACCCACCCTCTTACTCTCATTCTCTCTTCCCTTCCTCCCTTTTCCCAGCTTCCCCCCCCTCTCTCTCTCTCTCTCTCTCTCTGTCTCTCTCTGTCTCTCTGTCTCTCTCTGTCTCTCTCTCTGTCTCTCTCTGTGTCTCTCTCTCTGTCTCTCTCTCTCTCTCTCTCTCTCTCTCTCTCTCTCTCTCTCTCTCTCTCTCTCTCTCTCTCTCTCTCTCTCTCTCTCTCTCTCTCTCTCTCTCCCACCCACCATCTTACTCTCATTCTCTCTTCCCTTCCTCCCCTTTTCCCAGCTCCCCTCCCACCCTCTCTCTCTGTCTCTCTCTCTGTCTCTCTCTGTCTCTCTCTCTCTCTCTCTCTCTCTCTCTCTCTCTCTCTCTCTCTCTCTCTCTCTCTCTCTCTCTCTTACCACATTTGAATATTTTGCCTCAAGGGCTGAATGTAAGTAAGAAAGGCAATACTGCCTAATTCACTACCCTTGTAAAATAAAGTTCGTTCGTTCGTTCTGTCTGTCCTGACTTAAGCGCAACAACTTGGTACTGGTAGTCTGTTGGCTTGGCCTAATGGCAGTGAATCGATAATAAACTTGGCAGAAATAGACCTTAAGTATCCTAAAATGTACAAGACCACTCAAATTTCATGAACTATCATCCATTTTTATACAATTTACAGTGCAAAATATGAAGCGAGGGAGTTTACAGAAAAGAACGTTATAATTCCTTTACAAACACGTAGTAACGTCAGTTGCCAAATGAATGGCTCAGATGGTAAAGCGCTGGACAACTGTAACGTTAGGTCATGCGTGAACGGATTCGAATCCGCGCTGAAACTTTTTTCGAACCCGACCTGTTTTTTGTGTTTTTGTGTGTGTTTTTCCCCCCCTCTTTTCTCAAGAGATTGCGGGTTTGAACCCAATTTTTGTGTGTGCCAAAACCTGGAGGTTCAGCGCCAGCGGTTTTTATATCTGTATGTCTGTCTGTCTGTCCCGACTTAACGGCTGATTTCTCAAAAACTACTGGACGGATTTCCTTGACATTTTGCACACTTACTGGAAGTTAGGTCCGATTGAATGTGTCAAATTTTCAGAATCGAGGTTTGAAAAGAAAGTGGTTTTTTTAAGGTCGTAAACTCGGAACACCCCCCCCCCCCCTTCAAATGTTAGTTGACGGAATAGTGGCTGCGCTCGATTTGTCCGCCTGAATCCGCCGGCGGGCGAGACGGGGCACCGGCGGGTTTTTTGTTGCTCGATTTCTTCAGGTCACATGACCGGCGGATCACCCGGCCCACCGCCTGGTCCGCCCTCAGGTTTTCTAAGGCGAACGAAGATCCAAGATGGCGACGACCAGACTAGGGTTTATGTTTTGTGACGCTTCGACACTGAAAATATTCGATAATTCGTTCTCCGCTGACTCATGTGTGCCTTAATTTGTCACCTCGCTGCAATCTCAGCTGGACAATTGAAGTAGATTACGATTTTTTTCTTTATTGTGTGCACGATGTGTGGTTGACGGTGAGAAATCCTGCATTAAGTTCGAATTGACAATTCTCTCGCAAAGGGACATAACTCTACATTCTGACCTCCCTTTGCGTAAAAGGAAAATCGCTCGAGTGCGCCGTCTTAGTGTATATAGGGTCTTTGACTGCAGTAGGCTCAGGAGTCACTTATCAGGGCATAGGTAGTGGTAATGAAAATGTTCAATTTACACAATAACCTCAAACCTTACCATAAACCAAGAAGACAGCACATTTAGTCATCATCGCTACCGCTGTCTATAGTAACTTGCAAACACCACAATTGTGCCGCCATGTTGATCAGCCGAAAGCGCTCGATTTACACGAAAGCTGTCGAATCGCCGCTCACGTCACGGGGACTGCCGGTCACGTGGCGGCAGACCGCCGCGGCCGGATTCCGGCGGTTAAATCGAGCGCAGCCAGTGAAAATGTGTGGCCTAATCGAGATTGAGTCAAACAGAGTTATCTTTTCCTACTTTGAGCAAAACAATGGCTTCTTCGTATGTTGAATGTCTACCAGCAGACGCAAAAAAGCGGTACTACAAGAAGATTATTGACGTTGATGGGTTAGATCAGTATGAAATACCAAACAGTTCATGGTCTGTCGACAAAAACCAGTTGCTGGACATAAACCACGCCAGAATTGTAGAATATTTAGTGCTGGGTCACACCAGTTCTCCACTGGCACATTTGGTAGAGCGTTGGACTCTTGGTCATGCGTCACCAGGTTCGATTCTGTGCTGAAACTTTTTTTTCTTCTCTTTTTTCGAGAGGTTGTGGATTCGAACCCAACGTGGTTTTTTGTGTTTTTATGTGTGTGTTTTTTCCCCTTCTTTTCTCGAGAGGTTTCGGGTTCGAACCCGATCTTTTTTTCCTTTTTTTAAAAATGCCAAAACCTGGAGATTCAGCACCAGCGGTTTTTATTTGCATAGGCCAGCGGCTGGTCACAAGAGCTCAAATGTAATATAATGTTGTCAACTTAATTATATACCGATTTTCTCACTTGTTATTGGCATAATATATGTACATCGTCACCTTCCGTGATATCATTACATTCCTGCCATCTATTAGGTAGCCAATGCTCCTATACTTGGCTGTTTGTAGATATGTCTTGAGATACTTCTGTCTGACGTCTTCATACAATGGACAATCCATGAGAAAGTGTTCATTCTCCAAGCTGTCATGACAAAATGGACAATGCAAATTTTTGTATATTTCATATAATCTGTTTGTATTTAATTCTATCACCTCCCTCCACACTCACACGCAATTCTCAAATTCTTTCTGTTTTCGTGTCTAGGGGTATCACTAGTGGAGGGGGGATAATTAATTCACTCACTCTCGTCTCACGCTCGCATGACGTGACACATTATTCATCAAAGATTTTCTTTAATCAGACTTAATAATGAGTGAAATCAAATTCAAGGCAATATGAATGAAAATGTCAATCAATTCTATCAGTCTACTCTCTGACTGAAAAGTAGAGGATTAATTTCACTGACCCAAAACCAAAGTTGACCCTGATTACTCACAAGTTCAAGCAGATAGGCGACGACGATTCTCGAATGTTCCAACGACGAAAACTTCTGCCCAAAAACAATTTCCACTCAGAAAAGGGGCATTCACAAGTACACTCTCTCTCTCAAGGCTAGACCTCGAAAGGAGAGGTTAGAAATGCCATAGACACCTGTGGATCACCTACACAATATATAATAATAATAAAATAATAATAATAATAATGGGTATTTATATAGCGCTTATTCTCAAGTGAGCTCTAAGCGCTTTACAATCTCGTTCACACATCACAAGCAGACAATCAGATACAAGCAAATCACGTAGGCAATCAACACTAGCATACAAACACATAACATTAACAAGCGAGCAGGCAGAATAATCAAACACTGTTGAAGCAAGCAACAACAAAAGAAAAAATAAACAAACAAGCAGGCTAAATAATCCAACACAATCAAGCAGGCATACCAACACAATAAATAAACAAGCAAGCAGACAACCAATCGACAATCTAAACAAGAATGAAATAAGCAAATAAAGAGAACAAACAAGCAAGCAATCACAAACGAGATAAGTGAATAGAAACAAAAAATTTACAAAATACAATTACGAGAATATGTACGGGGAGCTGTGAAGTTGAGCGGGTGGGGTCAGTGGGAGGGAGGGGGCTATTTGGCAGATGTGTATGCAAGAGAGAACAGGTGTGTCTTTAGGTCAGCGCGGAAAGAGTCAGACTCGGAAGAGGGATACAGACGAAGATTAGCAGGGAGAGAGTTCCAGACGAGAGGAGCGGAGGCAAAGAAAGAGCGGTCACCAAAAGATGATTTCATTTTACGAGGGACGAGGGTGGTGGTGTTTGCTGAAGAGCGAAGTGTTCTGCGTGGCGTGTAAGTGTCTATGAGGGCTGTGAGGTATGCGGGTCATGTCTGTGTGAATGCGTTGAAAGATAAGCATGCAATTTTGTAAGTGATACGGTCCTCAACACGGAGCCAGTGTAGTTTCTGAAGGTGGGGGGTGATATGCTCAGATTTGCGGACTTTACAGATCAGGCGAGCGGCGTTGTTCTGCAGTTTTTGTAACCTGTCAATGAGATAGTCGGGACAGCCATAAAGCAAAGCATTACAATAATCTAGCTTGGATAGAATGAACGCTGAGACAAGGGTCTTTGCCGCTTGCTCAGAGAGATACTGACACGGGTTTTAACACTCAGCAAGCGCTCAGTGTCAAAAGATGAAAGCACTCCATACAACGAAACTAGGCATCATAATCCGTCAAAGCTGGACCTTCATTCGTAGAGGACACTGTTCTTCTTAATACAACCTTTCAGACGGTGGGGGGAGGAATTAAAGAATGTTTTAACGTGTAGACTCCTTGTCTTACACGGAGTTACTCAAAATACGTCCATTCACGTTGATATCCTCAGAGTCAACTGATAAGAAAATCTTCAATCTCCTAGACTGGAGAGTTACTCACAGTGCATGCGCCATCATCCTTAACCAATCAAATCATTGTTGCATCATGGATAATTTTGGAAACAGCCTGTCCAAACCGGTCTCAGAGTGCAAAGCTCAGCTTGTTCCCGCCAAAACATCCACATGGTGAACGTTTCAAACAATATAGAAAATGGAATAAAGTCTGAACCGTAACAAACTCATTAATTCCTAGCCTAAATCGTATAAAGATATCCCTGAACTTTTTTTTATTGTCAACTCATTAATGTAATGCTTAGTTTCCATGGACTTTTTAAAAGACCTGTAAGTCAGGAAACAATCACTGTCGCTTAATTTTCCATGCCACTCCTGTTGAAAACAGTCTTTTAGTCTCTGTTTCAAACAGTTCAGAACACCTTTTTCGTTACTTGTCCCACATTTTCCCACACATATCCAAATCCCAACTGATAAAGACATTGTTTCACAGCTTTAGCCCAAGTTATTTTGCCAATTAGATTGGACTTAATCAGCATATGGTAACCCTGTTTTGGCAATCTGTGAGTTGGCTATGTGCAAAGTTTCAACCAATATGTGACTGCTCTGATAGTAGTATTGATATACAAGGGATATCTCCCCATCTCACCATAGATCAAGCAATTTGATGTTCTGGTATCAAGGTTCATGAAGCACTTAAAAGCAAACAGGTGTGCTTTCTCAATTGCTTCATGTCGACCCCAGAGTTCTGCACCATAGATTAAGACAGGAAGTATTTGAGCGTCGAACAAGCGAAAAAATACAATGGTGTTCAAGTTTCCGACACGATGCATTAACTGCATAAGAGATACAATTATTTGTTTGGCTTTTGCATTTTGGGTGTCTAGGGTCAGAGTATCGGATAGTTATTTGAAAAAAAGTAGCCCAGATATTTATATCTGTTTACAACTTCCAGCTGTATTCCACCAAGAATCCATTTTTCTCTGTGTGCCAAGAAGCCCCCTTTTTAAAGACCATAATCTTTATTTTATTCCTATTGATGGTTGATTCTGAAGTCCCACGGGTGTGATGGGAATTAAGGCTACATCATCAGCAAAAATGAGGGAGTAAATTTCAGGCCTGTCAGGTAGCATCTGGACACCGTGCCTGCCTCTCTCTCTCTGACATAATCCGCAACAACAGACATGAGGAGAGAAACATTATTGGGAACTCTTTGGCACCATGCCTTACACCGGCTGGGCAGTATGTGTGTGTGTGTGTGTGTGTGTGTGTGTGTGTGTGAGAGAGAGAGAGAGAGAGAGAGAGAGAGAGAGAGAGAGAGAGAGAGAGAGAGACAGGTTACAATCAATTCATGGTAACGAAATACCACGTTGAAAATAGCCTCGAAGTGAATTTAGAATAAGATGAAAGTATCTAAGATGACTGCATAAGAAAAGTATGTAGTTTCAATTTAAATTTCTCTAAAGATTTCGCGTTTTTTTAGAGAATTGGATAGTGTGTTCCACATAGTAGCCCATGAATAAGATAGGCTATGTTTAAACAAATCAATCCTAGGTTGTGGTATTATAAAGTTATGTACACGAATAGTTGAATGTTGGAATAAGTTTATCAAATAATCAGGCACATCACAATCATTACTTCTTTTCATTAAGACACATTTATTGAATTGTAAATGCTTATGAAAAGGCAATATGTGAAGTTTTTTCGTTTTGTCATTTGTAGATAGTGAACTATCTGTTATCATAAGCTTAGAGGCTCTTCGATACAATGACTTCAGCCTTTTCAAGTTAGCGTCACTACAGCCATCCCAAATTGTTGACGCATAATTAACGTGAGATAAGATATGAGCATGGAAGAAGATTTTGCAAGTTTGAACGTCAACAATGTCTTCATTTGGAGAGAAGAAATAGATTAATTGATATTTTTTTAACAAATATAATCAATGTGTGATTGCCATCCTAAATGATCATCAATTATTACACCAAGAACTTTGTGCTGAACAATTTTTTCGATTCTCAAAGAATCAAGAACAAGAGGAAGAGATAATGGATATATTTGATGTTTTTGTCTCGTAGTTATCACAATATATTTCGTTTTGGAAGGATTAATGACCATATGATTCGAAGAGCACCAGGAACGTATTTCATCCAGGCTCCCTTGAAGTTTTACTGCCACACATTCAGTCCTGACACCTGAGGTTGAAAGTGTTACATCATCAGCAAACATATCACATGTAACCTCTTTATCAGAGATATGTAATGGTAGGTCATTGATGAATAGGCAGAACAAAAGAGGACCTAAGAAGAACCTTGTGGCCCACCCACTTGTAAATGGCCACAAAAAGAAGCATGTCCATTGAAATAGACATACTGCTGTCTGTCTTTTAAGAATGATTGAAAGAATTTCACCGTGTTACAACCATTTAGATATTGTGATACTTTTTCAATTAAAATGTCATGATGAATAATGTCAAACGCTTTCTTTAGATCAAGAAAGATGGAACCAATCAACTGTGATCTATTAATGGCACATAGCCAAGAATCAATCAATCAATCGAGTCAATGCTGTGTGGCAAGAATGTTTTGGCCGGAAACCCGATTGAAGAGAATATAGTAGATCATGTTGATTCAGATATGCCATCAAATGCTTGTGAACATGTTTTTCAAGTGGCTTTGATAGTATAGAAAGTATTGAAATTGGTCTAAAATCATCAATATTCAAAGGGGTCTTCATTTTTGGTATACTTCGCTATTTTCCATTCATCGGCAAACGTGTGATTGATGATACACAAGTTATATATATGAGTGAGAGATTCAATAATATATGGAATAGAAATTTTCAAAATGAAGGTGTTAATATCATCATGTCCAACTGATTTCTTATTCATCTTCTCAAGAAATATGCCAACTTCATGAATGCCAAGAAGTGATATCTCAAATCTCAAAGAGAAAGAGAGAGAGAGAGAGAGAGAGAGAGAGAGAGAGAAGAGGGGGGGAGACGGGGAAGGAAGGTGAGGTGGATGTGCAAGTGAATATGAGGAAAACAACATTCAGACTGACAGACACATGACGCAGATGGATAGTCACAACTGAAAGTTCACCTACGCAAAATAACTTCCAGATGACACTGAACAAGACACAAAAACCGGCACAGTCGTCTAGTACAAAACGTATTGTTCCGATATGAACAGAAAACCATGGTTGAATAGCTTTCGATGTCTTAAGTACTTCGACCTAGGGGGCGCTCAACGTGATGACTGACACTGTGAAGTGAGGACGTCATTGTGACTGTGAGTAGTGTGAGACGAGTGAGTAATAAACACCAGAGTGTACGCACAAGCCGGATAACTTGCTCCAGTGTAATGGGGAAATGAGTTTTGAAAGTATCTTACTTGAGAGAGACGTGGGGTTTTTGCTTGTTAGTAATTCGACGAATGTTTAGGAATTGAAATGAAGGGTTGGAGTGAGTAGAAATTGAGTTCTGACCCGGGGTGGTGAGCGGTGTTCGCTCTGGGGTCTGAACGGTGGTGAGAATAGTTAGGTCGTGAGTTGGTTGTGAGCCGATAGCTATGTTAGAAAGAGCGAGAAGACAGCGATCAGTTTGCCTGAGTCTGCCTACAGTCTGCCTACAGTCTGCCTAGAGTCGGCGTAAGGAGAGGAGAGAAGAAGAGATCGGTCCGCCTGCTGGGTGAGAAGAAGAGAAAAGAGGAGGGCGAGGCACCGAAGAGAGAAGCAGACAAAGAGAAGAGATCGGCCCCACAACCACAGCAGAGACGGGCAGAGAGAGAGAGAGAGGCAGAGAGCGGGCAGAGGTGGAAGGTTGGTGCGAACGTTTATGCGGATCGATAGTTTTACTTGTCAAGGGCTGACCTACGAGCTTTTATGTTTTATAATAGAAGGCTGACCGATATTTTACTTGTGCTGCTGTGCTTTTTCCTTGTTCCCATTGGGAGTGGAGTACAGAACGAGTAGATGTAAATTTTATAAGAAAGTGAGAGTCATTGAGGATGTTGTGGTTGAGACAGATACCAATGTAACATTCTTTTTTATTTTTATTTTTATTTTCTACCCCTGTTACGGGCCTGTTTTATCCTGAAACTATAAAGATCTGCAAGTAATCCTGGGACCTTGTTATTTCGTATGTGCATCCCCGTAACATCCAGTCAATGCTGTCTCCATCTGTGTTGCAGTACATGTGGAAAGCCCTTGCCACTGCAGGAAAGGCGCCCCTGTCCAGAAGCAGCCATTCTCTGACTGTCGTGGGCAGCAACGCCTACATCTTTGGGGGCGAACATGCACCGCGAGTGCCAGTCGACAACGCTGTCGTAGCCCTTGACCTGTCATCCGGCGCCTGGAACGAGGTCAATGTCAAGGGCACACCTCCAGCTTCCCGCAATGCCTGCAGCGCCAGCGCTGTGGGCTCCAAGATCTACATCTTCGGCGGGCGCACAGGCATCGGGATGGGTGAGGGAAGCTTGAACGATCTACACGTCTTCGACACCGAAGCTGCGCAGTGGACGACTCCTGACGTCAGTGGAGATCTGCCTCCGATTCGCAGCTACCACTGCAGCGCCACTGTAGGAGACAATGTCTTCGTTTTCGGGGGCTGCGGTCAGGACATTCGCTACAACGACCTGCATGCCTTCTACACGACCAAGAACGAATGGATCAAGCTGCCTTCTTGCGACAATGTCACTCCTCGCGGTGGAGCTGGGTTCGCCGCAGTTGGCGACTGTCTCTATGTCATCGGCGGTTTCTGCGGCCACGAGATTGGAGACACCCATGTCTTCAACGTCACCAAGGGAACATGGTCCACCCCTAATCTGTCTTCGCCCTTGCCTCCGAGAAGCGTTTTCGGGACATGCGTCGTCGGCAGCAAAATATTTGTCATTGGAGGCGAGGTTGATCCGTCGGCCACGGGCCATTGTGGCGCAGGCATGTTCAGCAGCGACTGCTATGTCCTGGACACGAACGACAAATCTGGATGGCACAAGGCTGTCGTCAGTGGAGACGAGTTATCTCCCCGCGGGTGGTTCTCTGCTGCATCGTGGGGAGACAAGGCCGTGGTGTATGGCGGCTTGTTTGAGGACAACTCTCGTCTCGGGGACGTCCTCCTTCTGTCGGCAGTCTAGACCGAGATGGCAGTCTAGACCGAGATGACTTAGGCTGAATGGGAAATGGGAGTCATTTTAGTTGCAGATTCCTCGGTCGTCATTTGCATTCATGTTATTACTCATGTCTTTTGATAAACCATACGGTGGAGGTGCTTGATAGAAATTTTCATGATTGTCGATTCTTCATCCAAGGACTCGATAATTGACGGCGATTTTGGAGGATCTTCCAGCACTGATATATCTGACTGTTTCTGATTTTAGTCATGTCCCTGTATGCTGAACATGACAATTGATATCATGCATTATCTGCAGAGATGCAGGTATTTTGTCAAGTATTGGGAATAATTTCTCAACTTATAACTCACGAAAAATGAATTCTCAGAGTGAAACTTCAATAACATCAATTTTTATTATTTGTGTGGGATTATGCATGCTGTTCTGGAGACATGATTGAACTTTCTTTTTTCCATCGCCACCCTGTGTAATCTTTGCTGACATTGATGAGTTTCATCTGTGTAACCAGAAATATGAAAATGTAGTCGACATGTCATGCCATTCATAAAGATTGTTTTTTATCACTTTGCGTGGGCATTTTATTCTATTCAGAGAAAGAGAGAATGAATTGCCAAGGTCATCGGCTAATTGCATTAACAACCATTTTGACAATCATCTTAAAACCTGCATGTCAGAATTTCTTTAAATGTACTATGTGCCGTCTTCACTAAGTAGCCGCAGATGAATCTTATTTACCATCCAATTTATATTCATGGTACTTCATTGCATGCAATGTGTACTTTGCAAGCGATTTCTTGCACGTACAAACGCACGAGGTTCATCCACTATGCGTTTGATCACGTCACACTTCTTGGCCATCTTCACTCTCAGGCTGGAAAATCTGAATCAGCTCTTAACTGGTTTCCATAATATTTAAGTGAACGATTTCGGTGTCTATCGATCTCAGTCATTTCTTTCAGCCAGAGTAGTGCACTCCTGTGTGCTTCAAAGCTCAGCTCTCTGTGTTCTCTGTACATTGCTGCCCTTGGCGAGAAAATCTCAGCACAATGCATCTATCATCAGTCTTACGATTTTAGCTGCTGAAGATCTATGAAACTACATCAGTACATGACATTGAAAGTCGAAAATTTAATGAGGTGAATCACTTCAAAACGAAAGTTTTATTCTTAATTTCCTGTATTGGCAGAGCTTCAACAGGCCTGAGAGTAATTATCGTGGGTAATGCTACGATCCCATCACGAAATCGGTAGAAGATCTTGGAGTAGTATTGTATCCTTAACATATTTCCGTCCACTCCGCAAACGTGCTTCGGGGAGTGGGTCCCCCCGTGGGTTCGGGGTAAGAATTGACCCACCGCGTCTCCCTACGCGATTGGCAGACGATTAACTAGGGACACTGACTGCGTTTACTCTAAACTGTGCCAGTGATTTTCGTGCTTAATGGCCTTACATAGCCTACAAAGGCTGATTGGCCGTAAAACACCATCCATCCATCCATCCATCCATCCATCCATCCATCCATCCATCCATCCATCCATCCATCGGGGAGTCAGGGTACAATTTACAAGGCGAGGCATCTAATGAGGAAAACATGCTTTTAATACTCAGCTCTCTGCCTTGGTGGTGTACCGCTTCGATTACTGCAACTTTTTTGGTGGAAATTTCAAAATCAGATGACAAAACTGCAGAAGTTGTACAATGTTGTCGCCAGAATCGTGAATAGAACAGGAGGAGAACATATCCCAGGGTTGAAGTCTCTCTACTGTGTCAAAACCTGGTGGTAGTATTGGCTCACACACCAGTAGACAGTATAAAAAAATTAAAAAATTCCTTCCTCATTCACTACTCTTATTGAACAAAAACGCCACAAACAGGATACAACTTAAAATAATTTAATCAAAACAGATACACTCTTGTCAACAAACTTGCTGTCATTCAGCAAATTGACACAAATAATGATACAAATACAATTATTACAAAATCCCCCCTAATAAACACTCCCAAATCACAACGAATACATCTCAAAAACAACATCAATTCACAAGTGCGACCAAACGCAGCAAATAAAAAAAACGTCCAAAAGCCTGTAGACAAAAATTAAGATGACACAGAATGATAAAGTTTAACGGTTTAACATACAGAGCCGAAGCCCTACTTGGGACAGACAAGAAAAATATAAGACCACAGACAGGGACTGAACCCACGACCTTTCGGTTAGCGCCCGAAATGCTCCACCAGGTGAGCTACCATGGTCCCGATAGTAAATCTGAAATACAAGAAGACAAAACATAACTTCGCTTAAAGAAACAATGAGAAAACGGAATGAGAGGCAGATGAAATGACAACCGCAAAAACATTGAGACATACACTCATATTAGCGAAATAAAGTCCGCAACACTAAGAGAGAAAACTATAAATGATACTCTTACCTCTCAAGATTAGGAGTACTGGTAACAGGTGACGCACAGTCGCCAAAAGAAACATGGGCAACTTCAAGTCGCCAAAAGAAACCGGGAACAAGTCCACCAGGAGATAAACCTCTCCAACAGACACACAGCGGCCTACAGAGAGTAACAGAACTCTCGTCAAACACCCGACTCCCAAAATATTTCCTACGATAAATAAGAAGAAAAAAGGACAAAATTCTCGTGCAACAGAAAACATGCATCACTGTGGTGATAAAGCCCGTGCAACTGGCACGAAAAAGTACGAGTCCGAGATTTCCCAAGAAAAATCCAATCACAGACAGAAAACTGCAGTGTAGCATACTCAGCGAAATTAATTATCAGATGAACGATGGAGTTTTACGGCCTGTCAAACTTTGCAAGTTCAATCACAAAATCCACTACAATGAAAGTAAACGCAAAATTAATGATGACTACTTTTTCACCGCTTACGAATAGCGTAAGGAGACGCGGTGGGATAGTTCTTACCCTGAACCCACAGGGAAAATCTCACCACTAACAAAACAGTACAAACGAATCCAAAGTTGAAATAAACATGTCCGAGTCGTGACACACTGGCTCCCTGATTTTGAAAATTAATTTTAAACTGACCGCGATAGCCCACAAACGCTTAAAATGGTTTGGCTCGGCATATCATCAGCACATTGCGGCCCCATATATACCCAACAGTTCTCAATGATCCGCATCAGTTTCCTGCTCAAACATCGAAAGGTAACCAAGTGCACAAACCGAGCAGAGGACGTTTTTTAATGATGGGGATCTTGTCTAAAACGCCCCACCTGAAAAACTAAGAAAATGCCCAAACCTGGTTGCTTTTCTGCGGCAAATAAAAACTCAATTGTTTTGCGAAAGACTCCTCACACCTGAGTGCTGCGAGCGAGATCAAGACACGGAAGCGTCACGTGACACAAATCATGATCGCCACCCAAGATTGCACTGTACATCTTGCTCAGACTTCCTACTCGTCATGCAGTGCACTCTCCCTTGCCACACCGAGGACGCACTCACAGAGGATGTGTTCATAGTTTCCTCACCTATTGGTGTTCGTTCTTTAATACAATCACCCCCTTTTTGTGCCAGGCGCTGGACCCCGACAATGTTTTTGGTCCCCGTTGACCAGGGCAAAGCTTCCTGGAGATGTTCAGTACACACCATGAAAACGCCTCTAGTGTCCCGAATTAAAATCAAGTGCAAATGTTAACGCTGTTTTCTGAGGCAATTTAGAAGGTGCTTAGTGTAGGCTACTGCGAAGCAGATGAGACTACTCAATAACTGCTTTTCATTTGTGGAAGCAAATTTTTTTGAAACTTTCATACTCCTGTGACAAGTCTCTGATACATTTTATGACAGTCAGCTTCTCCAAGTGTCGAATGGAACTATCTAGAAGAAACACGAATGTGCACACTTTCTCAAATTATTATTACTAGGTTTCTAGGTCAACATCGACGAAAAAAATATTTGCGTTTCTTTGTTCTAATTTTTTTCCGTGGTACCTTCGACCAACCTGGTTTCGCGGCAGTTGATGAAGATTACCTTAAACATCATCCCCGATCACTTCTTATCGCATATTGAAATACAGAAAAGTATGTGAGAGAGAGAGAGAGAGAGAGAGAGAGAGAGAGAGAGAGAGAGAGAGAGAGAGAGACAAAGAGAGAAAGGCAGGCAGACAGGCAGGCAGCCGGGCAGACAGAGAAACACACACACGTATACACACACACACACACACACACACACACACACACACACACACACACACACACACACACACACACACACAATTATTCGCAACTTCACCCAAGCAAAAGAAAGGGTCAAGCCCTGTACAAGGCAGAC
>JAWQFJ010002561.1:152103-172103 GCA_034096865.1 Theodoxus fluviatilis
TTAAGTCTGCATTTCGGTGGTTTCAAATGAGATTGCCACTGTGATTTTCGTCGCAGAATCATGCATTTGTTTCCCACGATGCCAAGTAAGATAATTGCGACCTCTTCATCTGTTACTTCCAACCGTATCTGATCACAAGTACTTTGAACTTGTCTAGGGCAAAGTTCAACGCCGTCTGGCACAATATTAGGATCTTATAGAAGCTTTAATCTATCGCTGAGAACAGAACGTCTTTTACAAAAATTCTCGCATTCGAGTACTTTACTTCACTTACCCTTTCCACTGAATGGAGAAATTCAGCGTGTTGTTGGAAATTATTCTAAGCAAATTTCCTCTCTGTTGTTTTTTTCTTCTTCTTTTGCCTGGTCAGCTTACGGAGAGTATTGGCCTTCTTTGTTGCTGTACTCGCAAACCTGGTGGAGAGTGTCTGGCGCCACAAAGTGTAGCAATACCATTCACCTGAATATACAAATGCACTCTATACCAAGTCAACTTTCTAAAATATTTTGTTAGTCATGCTATACAATGATAATGTGTCACTAAAAGATGTCTTCCCTATTTCCTTGAAGGTGGCATGAGTGTCTACTGGCTCTTTCATAATGACAGGGAGTTGCGATGAAAAGATTCCACTGTCAAAGAGTTTCTCTTGCTGGAATTAAACCATGTGGTTGCATGACGATCTGGCTTTTAAATTAATGGATGATGATATCAGTGATTCTGAATGAGTAACGACTGCCTGACGTTGGTGGAGTAATGGATGGGTTCATTCCTTGTATCAGTCACTTCCCTGAATGACAGCTTTGCTAATGTGTCTCTCATGGTGGGGTGTTGGAGGGGTTCATCCTTTGTATCAGTCACTTGCCTGAATGACAGCTTTGCTAATGTGTCTCTCATGGTGGGGTGTTGGAGGGGTTCATCCTTTGTATCAGTCACTTGCCTGAATGACAGCTTTGCTAATGTGTCTCTCATGGTGGGGTATTGGAGGGGTTCATCCTTTGTATCAGTCACTTGCCTGAATGACAGCTTTGCTAATGTGTCTCTCATGGTGGGGTATTGGAGGGGTTCATCCTTTGTATCAGTCACTTGCCTGAATGACAGCTTTGCTAATGTGTCTCTCATGGTGGGGTGTTGGAGGGGTTCATCCTTTGCATCAGTCACTTGCCTGAATGACAGCTTTGCCCATGTGTCTCTCATGAGAAGATGCGTTTTTGTCTTCATTCAGGCTGCCATCATCAACGTCAAAGTACCTCGAATCCGTCACTTGCCTGAATGACAGTCTATGTTTCTCATGAGAGAGACGTACGTCTCCGTCTGACATTCAGACTGCCATCTTCAGCGCCTGAATGCTTTGTAATATTTACGAGACATGTATAATGGACATTCAAACGTGAGCACGTAGTTCGTTTAGCCCAAACCCATCCGCAGCCGCAATCTCAGTACGGCTTGACATTCAGATTCGCATCGCCATCGCCAAACAATTCGTCATTACTCAGTGCAGGCGTCTGGCTGAACCTGATGGAGATTTTCAGTACTCGTGGGTCGTCCAGGCTGTGAGATATGCAGTAACAGAATGCATTATCCCAAAGGGCGGCTTGCACCCGATCCTAATTCGGCGATGGGGTGAAAGCAACCTTTCAGTGTCGTTTGTTGCTACTGCTTTGCGTTACAGGCAAACAGGGCAGCACGCTGACAAGCAGGACGGCACACAGTTTGCACTGAAACACAGATTACTGTTACATGGCTAGGCACGGACGTTTGGGGAAAGTCTTTGTAGGCACTGTGCAAGTAAAACATTGCATTTGAAATTCAGGATGCAACATTTACGACGAAAGCTCCCAGCCCATGTTTGTGTCTTGTAGCTTTTAGCGCTTCGCAACCGCAAGAAGTGGCGGTACGAAATGCTAAGTCATTACGCCTATAAAATTAAAGACCGAAAAAAGGACTGTTTTTGCACATGATGCACGAAATAGCGAGGACCGCTGGAACAAGGACTCACCGGTATCACTTCTAAAGTGGACCCGTTTTTGACTCACATGCGAAGCAAAAGTGAGTCTATGTACTGAGCCGTGTCGTCCGTCCGTCCGGGCGTCCGTCCGTCCGTCCGTCTGTCCGTCCGTCCGGGCGTAAAAAACTTAAACGTTGGATTTTTCTCGGAGACTATTAAGTCTATCAACACCAAATGTGGCATGATGGTGTATGATGACAAGGCCTCAAAAAACATACATAGTGACTTGACCTTGCTTCAAGGTCAAGGTCACAGGAGCCATAAATGTGGTCTCAAAAACAGTCACTTTTCACATTTTCCCAATTTTCTCCCACGTTATTGAGAATGGCGACCTTAGCTACAAGTGGTATATAGGTCAAAGCAAGCCCTATCTTTTGATACCAGTTTGGTTGACCTTGCTTCAAGGTCAAGGTCACAGGAGCTCTTCAAAGTTGGATTGTATACATATTTTGAAGTGACCTTGACCCTGAACTATGGAAGATAACTGTTTCAAACTTAATAATTATGTGGAGCACATGTTATACTTTCATCACAAGACACATTTGTTCACATATCATCAAGGTCAAGGTCACTTTGACCCTTATGAAATGTGACCAAAATGGGGTAGTGAACCACTAAAAGTGACTATATCTCATGGTAGAAAGTGCCAATAAGCACCATTGTGCTTCCTATGTCTTGAATTAACAGCTTTGTGTTGCATGACCTTGGATGACCTTGACCTTGGGTCAAGGTCACATGTATTTTGGTAGGAAAAATGTGTAAAGCATTTCTTAGTGTATGATGTCATTGGTAGGTTTAGTTGTTTGACCTTGACCTTGAAGGTCACCTGAAGGTCAAGGTCATATAAAGGTCAAGGTCAAGCATGTGAGTCGTATGGGCTTTGCCCTTCTTGTTAATGACAGTAATACGTGGGATTAATCTCAGTTTATTGCGGGCCTCTCTTATACAAAATCATACATCGTCGTTTCTTTCAGAGGAGAGGTAACAAGGAATCACGTTCGTTCTGGGTTGCCATTTTACTTCGCAAGGCATCAGGGAGCAATTTGTTGAGGTTAAATAGAAGATCCTGGCGTCTCTAAAGTCTTTGAGGATGTTCTTCTTTCTTCATTGGTTCAGACTTTGGGACTTCACATCGCTTAGGAAGAAAATGCGATCGGCAAAGTTGCATCAAGAGATTAAGTGTTTTCCAGCTCTTTAACTTCGACAAAGTACCTCATGGTTGTTTACGCCAGAGATGTGTCACTTCGTCCTCTATCCTGTAGATCAAACAAAGCCATAAAATCCAGATGTATGGCCTGACCCATCTGCAGTAGTGGCTGCTTGAGAGAATACATCCTTCACAGTTGTCCTTCTATGTGCGTGGCAACAACATCTTGAAAACCCCCGCCGCCAACTTGTAGCTTGTTTATTGCACTATTACGTGAGCTTCTCCGTGCAGATCATATGCTAAAGTAAGCTGTAACATATCAAAGGAAAATTTAGACTTCTACCTCATTGGCATTGCTCATTCTGAGACGGTACGCGTTGATGTACAACTCGTTGTACAATGAAAAGTATGACGAATTTTACCATGCTGCTTGAACTTCTCAATTCTATAACATATAGCTTCGTAGCCAACAATTCCAGCTCCGTCGATGACTCAAAATTATAAAATACTCATTGGGGGAGGGGGGGGGGGGGTTCTCTCGTGGAAAAGCACACCACCTCACAGCCACTACCACAATCACCACCATCACCACCACCACCACCACCATCATCACCATCATCACCGCCGCCGCCGCCGCCGCCGCCACCACCACCACCACCACCACCACTATTATCACCACCACCACCACCACCATCACCACCACCACCACCACCACTACTTCCACCAAACCACCACCACCACCAAACCACCACCACCACCTCCACCGCTACCACCACCACCACCACCACCACCACCACCTTCTCCACCAAACCACCACCACCACCACCACCACCACCACCACCACCGCCACCACCACTACCACTACCACCGCCACCACCACGACCACTATCACTACCACCACCATCACCACCACCAACACATCCTGTACCATCGTCGCCACCACTGCCACTGCTAACAAAAGTCATTTCACCCCACTCACAAGACATTGCTCTTTTACTTCCATCAATGAAATTAAGAGTAAAAGTCTATTTGTATGAATGGGGAAAAAAGAGGCAATGAAATCGAAGGAGATTAAAAAGCAAATCTAGTAGCGTTTATCAAAAGAGATGGTTCGGTCTTCAGTCTTCGTCAGCAATACGTACATCTATTTGTTTGCGTACACATGAGGGGGTATTTTTATCTCCTCCTGTGCGCATCAATGGAAAACAGCAGTGCGGTGTGGCTGTTTTATCCCTGGCTTCCTGTTGGCCCAAAGTGAGAGCTCCCTGCACCCTTGACGATGCCTAATGGCTGGTGCTCCTGGCGCTGGAAGGAGGATCAGGCTGCTGCTTGCTGCAACTCAGCTCGTTCTCTCACTGGCAATGCTGTAGTGAAAGTATGGTGATTTTTGATAGGCAGTATTGGGGGGGAGGGGGAGAGGGGAGGGGGGAGGGGGCGGGGTCCTTAAAGGAGTTTTCATTGCAACCCAATCATTTTTCTCATAAAACATCCGCATACGCACTAATAAACTCCAGCAGGTTTTCTTCCACAACGGCCGACACTCTTTCAGCCTCTACCCCTCTGCTCCAGCTGTGTTCCTCCTTTACAGCTCTTTTTCCCCCCTCTTCTTCTCCTCCTCTTCTCTTTATCACCGACCTCCGTTTCTAAGAGGGAGGAGGCTGGTGCCAGAATAGCTGGTTAACGAAAAGGGAGAGAGGACGGTTGGGGACAGCATTCTGCGTGAGTAGCTCTGTCAGAACCAACCCTTTAGGCCTTCTGGTATCCCAGGAATTCCGGGACACGCATCTTGCTGGGAAGGGAGGTGTACCTGCCTCGCTGGTTCCATGGCAACGGGAGGAGCGTACGCATGACGTCAAATTTGGTATTGGGATCAGGCGCCTACGCGGCTTTTTGGAAAGTTTAACACAATTTTCTCTCCTTGGTGGTTGGAATGAGAAAGTGTGGAGTGTATGGAGTTTTACCCTTTTGCACCGTTCAACGTTGTCGGAATTAAGATGGGCACTCTGTGGAGCTTTTTTCCTTCTTCTTCCCTCACTGCCTGTACTGCTGTTGAGAAATTTCCAGGGCATTCATCTACATATAAATTATTTGATGCGAACAAGGAGGAGGTATCCAAGCCGGCAGCTTTGTGGCAAAGCTTAGTTTCGGGAAAGAAGTGTTCCAAGCTTATTTGCTTTTTCAACCGATGAAGACACTAGGAGTAATACCTGTTGGAGTTTGTATCGCTTCTTCCTCTGATTTCCACAAAGCTGTCGGCCTTGCCATTCATTCATATTTATGAGGAAAGTTATTGTGCCAAAAGTAAGTCTGGATCTGGGGTGAATAAAAGCTACTTTCCTAGAGAATTTCATTTGTAGTTTTCATTTATATTTTATGAATTCACTATTACTTTGAAGATATTTTCAAGTGTGTGCATATGTTAAGACTATCTAGTGTTTATGTTAAGATTCTGACACGATTCAGATTGACAGACCTTGTTTCCTTCGAACCTTTCAGAATTAGTGTAACGTATGCAGAAGAGTGATTTCTACTTGTGCCTCCCGTGAAAAACATTACTGTCCTTGTGGCATTCCCAGGGCTGTGTTCTCAGATACCGCCTTTTAAAAATTTGGATTATTTGGCTTCACGCAGTCTGCACAATGGTTGCGCCTGGGGAGCTTGGCACAGCACGCTAGAAAGGCACTAGGCAATAACATGGGTTGTGTTTTTTCTCAGTCGGAACTACCAACGAAAAAGCGAGGAGTTCCAGAATAAACCTGGTTGTGCTACCTCCGTGGTTATGCTTGTCTTGTTTCCAGTGAGGGGACAAAGAAAGTTCAAGATGATACCAGGAAAGATTCCCATGTGTTTTCGCTCAGAAGCAAACAGGCAAACCAATCGGCAAAAAGACAAAATCCCACCCAAATGGAATATAAAGGCTTTAAGAAGGTATGCATTCTACATCGCTTCGTGGAGAAATGGCTACCAACAACAGCAAGACTCTCATGTCCGGATGGCTCTCATCACCTGCATAGCAGTCTGTGGATTCCGTTTGTCCTGTGGTAGCTCTAGCGAGGCAGTTTGCCTGCAGGCATTCTAGCATGTGTTCGCATGTGTTTGTGGAATCTCTCGTGCAGGCAAACAGACAGGCAGTGTTTGGGCGATACAAAGCTGCCCGCTCTTCTTCAGACTGCCTTCACCCATTGCAATAGGTGCATAAAGGAGGTCTACGCAGAATCCACGATCTTACTATTACCTCGGATGGGGAAAGTACAACATATATTTTGGCAATGTTCTTGTGTGCAACTTAAAATGACCAAAGATGGGATGACAGCAGAAAAGAACCTCTTAGCACCGATGATCGTTGAAGGACATCTTTGGGATAATAGAAATTTTATAGAGATGACTGATGTTCGATGGTCTGCTTTATTCCATATTGCTGTTAGGGTATATAACTACTCCACTATCTCTATGAAATCGCTGGTCGCTCCAAAACAGTCATTGCACTCAGCAAGATGGTGAACTGCTGACCACTGCATCCATTCATTGGGTGTCTGATTAATATCAACACGAGGTTTGAAGACAACAGTGTCGTTGGGTTGACAACTCTTGAGACCACAGAATCTTTGATGGGGAGGAGCAGAGTTTATTATGGAATAAATAATCCTGAGGAATTGATTAAGCTGTAGTGGACTGGTCCTTAGTAAAGGCATTTCGGCCTACGCGGAGTTAGAATCAGTGGCTGCCGGATTCCTACTTGCAAGCACCCCCTTCTGTGAAGTGCTCCATATTTGATGAAGACAAGGAGATGTATGAGCTGCAAAGTGCCTGAGCGTAACAACAGCTCTTGAGGGCATGAGGGGGAGAACAGGCTTTGGCATTCTGACGCCGTGAATTGACGGTAACAATGAACAGAGTGATTGAGACCTGCTCGCTGCTCGATCTGCGAGAACAGGCCGCTGAGGTCAGTTGCCTGTTCGATCGGCTGCTGCTATTTACCCTTGTCTCCCGGTAATTTGCACCGCTGGGGGCAACCACCTCTGATTAATTGGTTTCTCGGGGAGATGTAGTCTTTCAACATGAACTCTTTTACTCCTTTGGAGGATTGAGTAACACATAGACCTGCTGCTGAACCTAAGCAGTTCCTGTGTGAGAAATTACTGCTAATTGTAGGTCACGAGAATATCCGATACAAGAAGCAAATCGACTCAAAGGTGGGAGTGCAGTTTCCCATTACCCACTTTAGGCAGAAGAAACCCCAACAAGGTTGTGTGACACGCACACATGCGCGCGCACACACCCTCGTACACGAGCATGCAGATGCGATTACACACGTACATGCACACAAACGGCGCTTGCGCAAGTGCGCACCCATAGATCGAAAAACGATATTCGCAGAGTTGCAATGGCTTTTCGGAGATAGCTGTGGCACGTACAAAGGCTTGGTAACTTGATTAAGGAGAGACTTCCATGTCTAGAGGCCGCAGATTACATCTACAGACTCTTATCGTGACTGCATGTAGTGGGCTCAATCTTCCAGGTTGGTTTGAACGCAGGGACGGGTCTAAGCGATCCCACTCTATCCCTTCCCCTGCAGCCTATGTGGCTGTTTGGGGTCACCCATGACTGAAGTGTTGGAGCAGGCCCCGACAGTCATCAGCCAGGGACTCCACCAGTTGAGAAGGCATCAAGCAGCTTCATCAGTGTTACACTCTTGAATGAATTCCTTGTAACTCAACGGCACTACTGCACAGTTGCTCATCTCTTTGAGTGCTGTTTAAAGAAGTTACATTTCGCGCCTACTTCTGTTACAGTTTAGTGATATACGCGCTAATGAACGGCAAACTACATCTACTGTGAGATCAAACAGAAGGAATATAATGCGCAGAAGACGAGTGTGAGGCAAAAAACACCGTTGAGCTGCACTGATACACATGCATGCTGCGGCAACACGAGCAAGAGAAAAGCCTGAAAAGGCAACCGAAACTGGAGGCCGACATTAACAACAGAATGAGTAATGCTCAAAATAGGCAAAGTTGCCAACTGATGCCATGACCTCGACCTTGAAAAAGTTCACTTGTCTGCGTATTTTAGATGGTCACAAAGAACAGAGAGGATGCGAAGATAAGTAAAATTTCTGCTTGTACATGGAGATACCTCGCATAGGAAACTCCATGAGATAATCGGTTACGTCTTTTAACACCGCACATACTGCTGTATAAAGGGTTAACAAATCGAGACGATTCTATCCAATCTGAAGTGGGTCAGCTCCGCTGACTTCCTTGCTTCTTCAAACTGCTTGCAGTCTGCAGGGACAAAAAGAAAACCAATAACTGAGCCGAAAATTTTATAAGCGGCTTGCTTCCCAATAACTTGTCCTGTTTTGTTTTGTGGAGAAAAAAAACACTGCGTCCATCACTGAGTCTTGACGGTCCCAAATGGATCTCCTGGTGAAATGACGACCGATCGCCAGCTGGCTTTGTCACAGGACTTCAGTGGACCACACGACGCAATAGAGCCTCATATTTTGATGAGCGAATTTGTATCTTGCCCCGGATTGTCCATGGTGTGCATGTACAAGTGGGAGGTATAAGAAGCGCTTCATATCTGAGGGTCATCGTTTATCGCCGCGTCACGCCAGGGGAACGAAGACCGCTGTTGCAGAGACAGGGTGGAGCCAGCCTGGGTCTGGGTGCAGCCTGGGAGGGTCTAGACAAGCCGTGTTAGCCTTCTCAACAAAGATCTTACTATACGCTCTTTGTTCTCAAACTGGAAACGCTGATCTCTCCATTAATCCTAATTCACATCCATCCGCACTCCCTTTTATGCGCTTTCCCCAACCTACCCCCGCCTCTCCGCTTCTCGTGCATACTTTCTCTTTGCGCTGCCTTTTCTCCCCTCTTCCACTTGATTTCCTTCCACTCGACTTGCCAATCCCCCGTTGGGTTCGGGGTAAGAATTGACCCACCGCGTCTCCCTACGGGATTCGTAAGAGTCGAATAACTAGGGACACCTTGACTTGATTAGCGTTTACTCCAAACTGTTCTAGTGATCTTCGTGCTAAACGGCCTTACATAGCCTACAAGGCTGATATGCCGTAAAACACTGTCCATCCATCCAACCATCCGACTTCCCAATCAGCCTCTCTAGCCCGTATATCTATCTCTGATCTACCCTTCGTGTTTTTCTTCCTCACCCATTTTCCTTTCTATTTATTTCCGTACCTCATCTTTTTCATGTTGCTTGGAGTTGAAAGCTCCTCGCTTGCTGCATTCCACTGCATTTCTCAGACACGAGTTGCTATGCGTTGCTTCTTTCCTTCTCAGCGTGTTTGAACTGCTTGACGGAGATTTTATCTCTGGACTGGTGTCAGAGAATATCTTTCTGACGACTTTGGCGCTAATTTAAATACCCCATTGGCCTACTACTTTTCTGTCTTCCCCCCCCCCCCTAATAAGTGTTTATCACATTTCATAAATCAGAAAACAAAGTCGATCTATTCCCCTATATCCAAAAATACATAGTCTGAGGATGGGAGGAGGGGGGAAGCTATACAAGTGTCGAGAACCTGTCCGGAGACTGTTGAAAAACCGAGGCGCCAGAAGTTCTGAGCAGAGGACTATATCTGGACGATGAGGGGATGGGGAAGATTGTCTTATCAGACATGCCACTGGAGGCAAGCCACCAACAATCAGGACCTGTGATTATTTGCTGCCAGCTAGACGGAAGCGTGTCAACCATTCTCAGTTTTATTCATCAAGACAAGACATGAATATGTATGGCGCCGAATTTGGTGTCGATTACGAACACGCATGCACGCACACACACACACACACACGCCCACGCACACACACACACACACACACACACACACACACACACACACACACACACAAAGTAGGGAGGGAGAGAGAGAGAGAGAGAGAGAGAGAGAGAGAGAGAGAGAGAGAGAGAGAGAGATGCGTGTGTGTGCACCATCAACCCATTGCAGTATGGGCACGTAGGAGCTAGCAGGGCAAAATAAGCAAGTCCTACGTACAGCTCTGAACCTTTTTTTAAAGACTGGTGGATAGGAAATATATTGAGTCTCTCAAGAATGTGCTTTATCTTCGTATTCTTTGGTATATGTTGTTTTCATTCCGTTTTTTTTTCTTCCTTGTATATTTCTTTCATTACTTTTTCTTTTTCCTTTTCCTTTTTTCTTCGTTTTTAGCCTTAAAATCATTTTCTCATTTAATCATTTCTTTCCTTCTTTTCATGTTTCTTGTGTGTGTGTGTGTGTGTGTGTGCTTGTTTGTGTTTGTATTTGTATGTGTTAGTGAATGAGAGAGTGAGAAAGAGACAAGGAGAGAGAGAGAGAGAGAGAGAGAGAGAGAGAGAGAGAGAGGGGAGGGGGAGGGAGGAGTCAGACCAAGCGCTATATCTTCCGAGTAAGTATTTTACGTTTAATTAAGGTAAAGGTCACCCCTGTGACTGGGCTAATACCTATAGCAGGTTAATTGCATCCGGGCATTTTTGAGTGCCAAGAACATATGTGGCACAGTCTGAGTCTTATGGAGAAAAGTAGCCATTAGCAGCTTGTACCGTGAGATGAAAGCGCGGAAGATTTAACTTTCAGTGTCATCAGATGCCACTAGTGAATAGACGCTAAGATACCCTGGAGAATTCGTTTGAACCAGAAATAAAATGGGTATAATTATCTGGTTGAAGGATCACGAAGAGCTGCCGTGAATACTATAAACTTCTCATAGTTTCTTTTTCATGCATTGCCAACGATGTGATTTGCATTGTGCTCTTGCGTTTGTTTGACAGATTGTCACAACATGCAATTCCACACTGACATATCAATTTCGAGTATATCTGTCACTGCTACTCCGTCATACCAGATTTATTTTTTCAAGCTGGGCGCATGCTATGAGGCAGAGCAATGTTTTGTCAACAGAAGGGCTCTGCAAGCCTTTGAGGTCTAGCGACGTGGCACGCCAACAGAGTGGGGGGGAGTCTTGTATATGTTGAGAAGACACTTTGGCGGAGTGTAGAAAGAGCGGCCACAGCTTAGTGAGATCCCATCACTGACAGGCAGCGTGCAAGCAACACAGACGCACGTCTGCTCCACAATCCTGGCACGGGTTCAAGGAAGAGAAACATCTGTAAGCCATAGAAGGCCCCACGCGCCCTAGATAAAGCGCGAGAAAAGAAAGACTTTGGAATAGGCGTTGATAGCGCCTTGCAAACTGAGAATAACAGGAGTATATCTGCTCTTTGGAAACTCATTTGCACCGAGCAGCGTGAGGATAAATCGTGTTTCTACCTGTCTACACTAGGCTCGCCTTTTTAATGCCACGCTTCTTTGTCGTGCAAAGTGCCTCGCAGGAATTGCAAAAGCATTCATTGATCAATCGATTTGGCCTTCAATGTTCTCTTCCAGAATCGAAGCTCACAGCGTGCAAACTCGTGGTCAATTATTCCAAATAATCAATAACGTGCCATTGCCAGGGTCAACGTCCAGACGTTTTGAACTTGCAGCTCAACCAAGGGATGCCACAGACGGAGAGAAAATGGCTGGAATGGATGATGCACGAATTATTTAGATCTGTACAACCGCAAACTAGATATACCGTACAGGATCATCTTCCCGAAGCGTCCCTCCTACTCTAGAATATGAGATTCCTGTGTTCAGGGTCCACTCCAAAGCGTCCCTCCTACTCTAGAATGTGAGATTCCTGTGTTCAGGGTCCACTCCAAAGCGTCCCTCCTACTCTAGAATGTGAGATTCCTGTGTTCAGGGTCCACTCCAAAGCGTCCCTCCTACTCTAGAATGTGAGATTCTTGTGTTCAGGGCCCACTCCAAAGCGTCCCTCCTACTCTAGAATGTGAGATTCCTGTGTTCAGGGCCCACTCCAAAACGTCCCTCCTACTCTAGAATGTGAGATTCCTGTGTTCAGGGTCCACTCCAAAGCGTCCCTCCTACTCTAGAATGTGAGATTCCTGTGTTCAGGGCCCACTCCAAAGCGTCCCTCCTACTCTAGAATGTGAGATTCCTGTGTTCAGGGTCCACTCCAAAGCGTCCCTCCTACTCTAGAATGTGAGATTCCTGTGTTCAGGGCCCACTCCAAAACGACCCTCCTACTCTAGAATGTGAGATTCCTGTGTTCAGGGCCCACTCCAAAACGTCCCTCCTACTCTAGAATGTGAGATTCCTGTGTTCAGGGTCCACTCCAAAGCGTCCCTTCTACTCTAGAATGTGAGATTCCTGTGTTCAGGGTCCACTCCAAAGCGTCCCTCCTACTCTAGAATGTGAGATTCCTGTGTTCAGGGTCCACTCCAAAGCGTCCCTCCTACTCTAGAATGTGAGATTCCTGTGTTCAGGGCCCACTCCAAAACGACCCTCCTACTCTAGAATGTGAGATTCCTGTGTTCAGGGCCCACTCCAAAGCGTCCCTCCTACTCTAGAATGTGAGATTCCTGTGTTCAGGGTCCACTCCAAAGCGTCCCTCCTACTCTAGAATGTGAGATTCCTGTGTTCAGGGTCCACTCCAGTGGCATCTTCACAGCCGACTACAAGACGCAGAGGTGTTTAAAGGTCAACGAGAGCACGACAAGTTGTACTGTACAGAAAATAACCAAGGTTACTCTTCCAGACTTTAATTCAAAAGACAAAACAGGACATCAAAGTTGTACTGTTTGCAGATAGATGATAAATAATTAAACCTACAGATGAAGTTTAAAAAAAAATCACAACACTATCATTTGCGAGATGTTGCTTCGTAAAACCATGAGTCCTCACCTGGCCGTAAAAAACCCAACTTAACTAATTAAGCTTTTTCTTGCGCACGAGTAATTTTGTTATAATATTTACTTCTCACCAGCAAGCGTGGCGAAGTACAGTGAATGCCATGAAAACCTGGAAAATAGGCTGCGAAAGTCGATTCTGGCTGCAATTTTGCCCTTTTGTGTGAAGAATATGAAAGACGTTCACGTGTTCCACAACCTTATCTGAACGAGTCTTACTGCAGTGGTACTACTTTGGTCGACCCAACCCATTTTGACTGCATACTTTAGAGGACCTTTAACACGGACTGCGGGAGCAGAGATCCATACCCTGATCCAGAGACTTTTCTTCCTATGGAATGGACATGCAACGTCGGCTTGAGATCCGAAGTCGCTACAATGATTCGTAATCTGTATGTTATCAGTCTTGCTGCGATCATACCACATCAGTAACGTTAGAACTGATGTCCCTTCTTGCAGAATGCATCTTCATTCGATCTGGTGCACTTTACGCCTATGGCGGGCGAAGACCTTTTTGCGTGACTAGCGCCATGAGGCGCCGGATGCAAGTAGAATGTGAGGACTTAACGAAACCCAACGCAACGATCGTATGATGCCTGGAAGTCATTTGTCATTAACCTCCAAACCTCTGTCCCTTTCTCCAGCAGCATTCCCTGACTACCAGAGAGAGAGAGAGGGAGGGAGGGAGGGAGGAAGAGAGAGAGAGAGAGAGAGAGAGAGAGAGAGAGAGAGAGAGAGAGAGAGAGAGAGAGAGAGTATTATTTAACTTCCAAATCTCTGTCTCCTTCTCCAGCAGCATTCTCTAGCTCACGCACGCACGCACGCACGCACACACACACACACACACACACACACACACACACACAAACACACACATATTTAACTTCCAAATCTCTGTCTCCTTCTCCAGCAGCATTCTCTAGCTCACGCACGCACACACACACACACACACACACACACACACACACACACACACACACACACACACACACACACACACACACACACAGAGAGAGAGAAAGAGAGACAGACAGAGAGACAGACAGACAGACAGACAGACAGACAGACAGACAGACAGACACACACACACACACACACACACACACAGACAGACACACACACACACACAGACAGACACACAGAGACAGAGACAGAGATATAAATGTGGTAGAAAACAAGGCTGGTCGTCAGATCAGTGCAGCCACGAGAGGAGATGGATCTTCAGGCAGACTGCCCTGTGCAGGCAGGGGAATACATGTTGCGTGTCTTGCACACACATTTGTATGCAACAGTGGCAAGCTGCCTCTTGCACCTGTCATTTTGTTTCTGTTCACTGCACCACCATGTAGTCTAAATGTGTGCATGTAAATGAAAAATTATTCGTCTGCATAGTAAGTTCATGTACAGTCGATGCGTTAGATATTGTAGTCTGCGCCGCAGAGCCTGTTCACGATTTACTCACAGACGAAGAAAGAAAAAGATTAAACGTAGGAGTCAACATTGCGAAGCCGCCATTTTTGGGTGACGTGAATATAGGCTATTCAGGGGGTGTTAACGCATACTAGTCTGGTTTGGGTCATTCAGCAGTTTGCGTCTTCTACTTTCTATGTCTGTGGTAATCACCGATAACTTCGTCGTAATTCTGTTATGTGGACATATAACACATTTACCTGATTGTCATGACAGAGACGAAGGTTAAGAGAGAGAGAGAGAGAGAGAGAGAGAGAGAGAGAGAGAGAGAGAGAGAGAGAGAGAGAGAGAGAGAGAGAGGGGGGGGCATGGCACCCAAGGAGAGGATACTCTTACCGATTTGGCTTTACGCGTTCTTCAGTATACGTTACGCAAGGCACAATCCAATTTTTTCTGTATGTGAGTATACCTTGTCTGTGTAGTCTGCTGTTTTCTACTCGTACACAGGGAATAATTTTCAAAGTGTGATATATGGCAGAAAGTGCTAAGTGTGCCAGAACCGAAGACATGCGCGCTGACACACACTTCACACCAGACACGGGCATAAAGGTTATAGATATTCGAGACTTGATCACTCTTCGATCCCGCTTTGCACACGCACATTCTTGTGACCCACGTGACTCAGAGAATTTCAGAACGTCATTCTGGACCGCTGCCAGGCCTGTGTATGGGGGAGTGTGTTTGTGTATGTGGTAGATGCGTGGCTGTCGAGCATGGCAGTAGATGCTGTAGCGTGGATGGGATATCAAGAGGACAAGTTGGGCCGGTGACTTTTCAAACTCCTTTATTCTTCTTCCTTACAAAGCAGCATACAAAGCATACAAAGGGCACCGGACACAAACCGTGTCCGCTCCCTTCCCTGTTCGCCTGCCCAATAAATTCCTTTACAAAGGGCTCCAACTTAATACAACGCTACAAAACTACGGAATTCACAGTACACGAATACTAGGGATACTGCAAGAAAAGAATATACTAATAAAATCATGCAATCGATGGCTCTACAACCGGGAGGAGAAGCAGTTTGATTCTCACTACACGTGAAGGAGAAAGGCTAAACGGCTAGCACTGCGCATACCCCACCACATGTAGTTGCGTGGTTTGCAGGGTCACGCAGAGGGCAGATCCCTGCAAGGAGAGAAAAACTTTACCCAGACCTGCCTCGCTCTGCTCAGAGTTCTGCTGTAATAAGATGCACGTACTGCACTGTGTGCCAAAGACAGAACTTGCTGACAGCAGCCAGGGACGCTCTCTTGGAGTCGTGCTCTCGCTGCACGTGCGGGTCTTTGCAGGTGCACGCAGAGACTAGGTTTTGTGATGAGACTCTGACCGAGTGCTCGCTAAGTTGCTGCTTCTAGGTTCGGTATTCAAAAGCTGTGAATATCAGAGTTGCATCCTTGAGCAAGGCACTTCACCTAAACTAACTCTCATTCAAGGATGTAATTCTTGAAAGATACCTGAATAATTAAGGCAAGTCTTAATTTATTACTCGTACCAAGCATGTAACTGAGTGGAAACTGCGACGCCAGATGAAGCAGGGCTGCTGTGGCATGGCACGGACCGACGCTAATTCTCGTCTGCGCAGTTTACTCCTGAGTGAATGAACCAATCAGTGCGGAATTTCTGACTGCTGCAGCTACTGTAATTTCATGATTAGCACCAATCAATTCAGTGTATTAGCATGAGGAGAGCAGCAGCAGCGGCAATGAAAGGAACAAGAATGTGACGTTGCAGAGTGGAAAAAGACGACGACGACGAGAACGGACAATGAGAGGGACAGAGGAGAGGGTAAGGAGGACAGTATACGAGGAGAACAACGACCAAGATAAGGTTGTTGTACGTGTGCGTACCTTCATTAAATAAAGTAATTGAATTGAATTGAATTGAATCAGCCTTATAGCTGGAGCAGCAGAAGAAGTGAAGGTGCAGCTTCCTCTGTATAGTCACCGTGAAAACAGACGGTCTGCACCAGCTGGAGTCATAATCACAAAGTGTGCAAACGCAAACACATGTGATCTCCCAGTCACAGTTAAAGTCACTACGGTAGCGGTTGAGAGGGGTAGAATCGTCTCACAAAGCCTGCATTTGTACGATGCACAACATGGGGAGACACAATTAAGGCAGTGCTATGTTTCTTTTTTGGAACACGGGCAAATCCAATCGACACCTAGACTGCTGGGGAAACGGGGCAGAAGACACGACCAACACAAGGCCACGCAAGGCCAGCTAGTCGCCTCACTGGGCACGGTGAGCGCAGAGAGACCAGGCGGGAGTAGGGTTGGGGTTGACTGATAGCAGGAAGTACTTGGATCGATGCGCGCCATCTGCGGCTGCCTGACTCCATCCATCCAAGAACCCGTCCCGCTCTATCCCCCTACCTCCCAAACCCCTCCATTCATTCACCCCTCTCTGTCCCCCTACCTCCCAAACCCCTCCATTCATTCACCCCTCTCTGTCCCCCTACCTCCCAAACCCCTCCATTCATTCACCCCTCTCTGTCCCCCTACCTCCCAAACCCCTCCATTCATTCACCCCTCTCTGTCCCCCTACCTCCCAAACCCCTCCATTCATTCACCCCTCTCTGTCCCCCTACCTCCCAAACCCCTCCATTCATTCACCCCTCTCTGTCCCCCTACCTCCCAAACCCCTCCATTCATTCACCCCTCTCTGTCCCCCTACCTCCCAAACCCCTCCATTCATTCACCCCTCTCTGTCCCCCTACCTCCCAAACCCCTCCATTCATTCACCCTTCTCTGTCCCCTTCCCCTCCATGTTTATCAGGCAGCCACCCAGTCGCCTGGCAGGATTGTACGTGGCTGCTGGGCAAGTGGGGTTGGTCTAGCTTCGTGTGCCACGTCACTCAGGGAATTAGGCCTCATTGGTCGGTTGACACTTGACGTCACTCAGTGTCCAGCTGAGCGTAATTCATTGCGTCAAGGGTGTGTCCGCCTGATTAGGATCGTCTTGTCAGAGTGACAATTAACTTTCTCGTATCATTAATGTGCCTGAGTGTACGTGTGTGTCCGCCTCTCTCTCTCTCTCTCTCTCTCTCTCTCTCTCTCTCTGTGTGACTGTCTCTCTTTTTCTGTCAATGTCTTTCTCTGTCACTCCCTTTCTCTCTGACTCTGTCACTCTCTCTCTCTCTCTGTCTGTCTCTGGCTCTTTCTCTGTCTGCCTGCCTGCCTGCCTGCCTGCCTGCTTGCCTGCCTGTCTGTCTGTCTGTCTGTCTGTCTCTGTATCTCTGTCTGTCTTTCTGTCTGTCTGTCTGTCTGTCTGTCTGTCTGTCTGTCTGTCTGTCTGTCTCTCTCTCTCTCTCTCTCTCTCTCTCTCTCTCTCTCTCTGTTTCTCTCTCCCCACCCCCACCCCCTCTCTCTCTTCCTCACTCTGTGGGTATGTGTGTGTGTGTGTGTGTGTGTGTGTGTGTGTGTGTGTGTGTGTGTAGATTTTGAAAAATATGTTTCATTGTCTGGCTATATTCTCGAATACTATCTAGCCAGTTCTACAAAAACTGTCTTCAAATCATATCCCAGATTAACCAATGCGTTAATGTGACTAACTGATCTGGTTGTCGCAAGCTTGGCTTGGTATACAGACAAGCCAACGCAATCAAACAAACAAATAAACAAATTTTATCCCATGAGACTGAAGAAACTAACAATTATGACAGTTTAAGTAAAGACGAGTTTGTGAGGTGTTTGAGCAAACGATACAAAGCAAGACGACACCGAGTGGGGGAATATATATATATATATATATATATATATATATATATATATATATATATATATATATATATTAATGTCTTACGCCGTCGAAGTTTAACGTGTGAAGCAGTTCGAGTCCCAGATAAAGGCAATGCGTTCCTTCGTAAAACCAACACCTTCTCCTGTATTAATTGCTGTTTCAACTTATCTATTACAGGCGGAGACAGTAAAAGTGACATCGATTCTGGTAAGTAGCAGCCTCAGTTTCGCCTTTTAGCTTCAACGTATCATAATGTGTGTAGTAAGCATGTACGCATTGGCTGAAATGAACTTCCTACTACTGCTGTCAGATATCACCGAGTTGCATCCATCCATTGAAAGAAATGTATCGCCTACAGCCTCTTCGCTACAAAAAGTAAACAAAGACGTAAGAGCTGGCTTCAAGCAGTGGGATTTAAGGGAAAAACCACCACCACTGCAGCGATACACTTGATCAAAGATCACTGTACGGTTTTTGTCTTGACGGAGACTTTGAGATGCAAAGCATGATGTGTGTGTAAGCTCAGATTTGAGTTTTCAAATTAACTCTCTGAGATGGCTCATTTTCCATGAATGAATGAATAAATGCCAGTGTGCGACAAAGGAACGCCGAAGGGAACATTGCGTCTAAGGGTGATGATTTAATCTTTTACAAGCTTTTGCACTACTTTGCCGCATCAGGCGAGATTGAATGGAGTTGTAATTCGAAAGCTTGTGAAAGGCAAATAAACACGGTCCCCTTCAACATTTGCTTTTTGGTACATGTGTACTCAAGTCCAACTGAAACCTATCTTAACTAAGACAAGATCCTCTGTACAGTGGCATGCTCATGTTATCGCAAACGAGATCTTTGTGTTTTGTGTGTGTGTGTGTGTGTGTGTGTGTGTGTGTGTGTATGTGTGTGTGTGTGTGTGTGTGTGTCAGTGTGCTGGTGGTGGTTCTTAATGGATCTTTTATGACGTTTATACATTGACCTATATCCCGGTAAATTTGTTGGTAGAATTTGTCTTGAAACCATTCTCTTTCCTCATGCCGTTGTACATCCCGTGCCAGGTGGACCCGTTCCTGATGCGAGTGGACAAGGCGAAGGGCGTACAGGACCCCGAGGCCTACAGTGGCTACATCAAGGACGTGCTGGACAACGTCTTCAAGATGATGAACCTCACCTACACCTTCCACTTTCCCGCAGACAAGCGCTTCGGCGTGAAGAGGGAGAACGGCACCTGGGACGGCATGATTGGACAAATCCTCGATGGTGTTAGTCTCCCAAGAAAGCTTATTTCTCCACCACTCTGTTCTTTCTCCCTTCCATCTGTCCAAATGTCCACTCATCTGTTCAGACGTCTGTCAATGTGACCATGTACTTCTTTTCCTTCTTTAAGCATTCATTCATTCATTAATGTATTCATTCCTTTGTTTGTTCGAAAGGGTCAATATTGTTGTCAAGATGTGGGCTGACTGCATTTGTTATTGCCTACATGGTCAGCATCATCGACAACTACTTTGATGTCCCCCTGATGCTATCTGACTGGTATGCGTACCCGGAAGTCTCTGACTGACAAGAGTGACAAACAGTCGGAGCCGCTCGATAACCCTGGCTGCTGGGCTTTCAGGACCTGCTCTAGTAGCTCAGCCAGGGGCGGCACAAAGCAACCAAAGAGGCTACAGGGGGGCATTGGGACAGGGTCAGATGATTAAGATCCACGTGTTCTTGTCAGTTGTATGAATAAAATATTGATCTTACGTGATAATGTAATGAAAGGTCAACTAGGAAATTGTCGTGGAGCGTTTTTTCTATTAGGCTTTCTTGATCATCTTTGAAGCTTATTACTGGGTACGTACAGTTTCCGTCATCTTTCTCCCGCTG
>JAWQFJ010002561.1:174603-180398 GCA_034096865.1 Theodoxus fluviatilis
AAGAAAAGAAAAGAAAGAGCATGTAAAGAACTACCGTCATACTGGGATCTGTGCGACAGCAAGGCGAACTTTCCATACTTTTGTAAAAATCAAATTAATACGCAAGTAAATAGCATTTCCCAAGAGGAGTTGTAACACCTGTCGTCTGTGTCAACTGAATCTGATGAATTAAAAATCGTTTTGAATTGTATTCATGCACGTTTTAACCACCACCTTCACTTGTCGCCGTACAATTTTACAGCTCCGCCACTGAAGTATCAATGAATACATTCAGAACCTGGAACAGTCGACAAAATTCCACTCAACTGCACGTCAGTGGCAGAAAAACACGGGGTGGACAAGCCTGACTGTCCTCCTCCAATGCTCTTTATTCAAAGCTGTCAGTGAAAAACAAACGACTCTTCTAAATCATTTTCCATGTGCGTTGTTACTCTCCTGACAAGCCCGCTCAGTTCCTATGCGCTTTGCCACAGAACCGAGACGACATGGAGGTTGGGGCACTGAGGGGCGGTGCCACAGAGCAGTTCCTGAAGAACTCCAGGCTGCCCATGATGCAGCGCGTGTGGAACAGGATCGAACGCACGCCCTCCGCCATGGTGTCTAGTGTAGAGGACGGCATTCGTCGCGTGCGCACCTCGTCCCCTCGTAAGGAGTACGCCTTCATCATGGAGTCCGCCATGGCCACCTTCTTCACCAGGTAGGAATGAATGAATGAATGAATGAATGAACGAATGAATGAATAAATGGAGTTTACGGCCTATCAGCCTTTGTAGGCTATGTAAAGCCATTAATAAAAAATCAATGAAATTGTTTGAGTAAGCGCAAGTCGTCACGACTTTCCTAGCTATTAGCCTTTTTCGAATCGTTAGGGAGACGCTGTGGGTCTGTTCTCACCCCCAACCCACAGGGGGACTCACCAGGTAGGACGGAAATGGGGATGCTGTCCCGGACTGGACGGCGTCTCTAGCGCTTGTTATTGCTGTTGTTGGTGCTGCTGCAGGAGTAGTAGTAGTAGGCCTAGTAGTAGTAGTAGTAGTAGTAGTAGTAGTAGTAGTAGTAGAAGTAGAAGTAGAAGTAGCAGCAGTAGTAGTAGTAGTAGTAGTAGTAGTAGTAGTAGTAGTAGTAGTAGACTTGTAGTGGTAGTAGTTTTAGTAGAAGTAGTGGTACATGTAGTAGTTTTAGTAGAGGATATAGTAGTAGTAGTAGTAGTAGTAGTAGTAGTAGTAGTAGTAGTAGTAGTAGTAGTAGTAGTAGTAGTAGTAGTAGTAATAGTAGTAATAGTAGTCGTCGTATTGCCGTATTGTCGCATTGTCGTGGACGTTTCATCTTTGTTATTGTTGCTGGGTTTTCTTAACCGTCCCTAATGTTTGAAACACTTTTCACTAGAGAGAGCAAGTATCTTCGTTTGTGCGTTACTGTATTGCCCCCCCTCTCTCTCCCTCTCTCTCTCTCTCTCTGTCTCTCTCTCTCTCTCTCTGTCTCTCTCTCTCTCTCTCTCTCTCTCTCTCTCTCTCTCTTTCTCTCTCTCTCTTTCTTTCTCTCTCTCTCTCTCTCTCTCTCTCTCTCTCTGTGCTATTTTTGTTTTGTTTCCTTGTAAATTGGATTGCATTAATCTCCTCCAGTCTCCAGAGATTTGCTATGGCTGATTTTTCCCTCTGGAGTCCAATCTCAGGAACTTCTCCCCTCTCCCCTCCCCCCTCCCCGCCAGCCCCCTTGCCCCCCCCCTCCCCCTCTCCCCCTCTCCCCCCCCCTCCCTCCCCCCCCCCCCCGCCCACCCCCACCCCCCCACCCACCCCACCCCCCACCCACCCCTCTGTATGACTGCATTAGCTTTGGTTCAACGTGTACGACATGCCAAAACAAAGACAAAACATTTTTACACGAACTTACTTCCCTTCCCTCCAACTTGTCCACAATATGTACCAGTTCCAGGCAGCTCTCCCCTCAGGGTTCTTCCTTCTTGCGTAAGTGCACGGTCAGCCCCTCAACCTCTACTCACTTGCTGAAACCATTTATTTATGACAGGCGGAGATAGGCGAGCACGCTTTGGGATTTGACGATATGCGAGGCGCAGTGCTGTGGTTCTATCCCTGTGACGGGAGAAATGTGGGTTTATTTAAATATCTTGACAATGTTATACTGGCTGCAACCCCGTGTCGTACATCTGTCCATGCGTGTAATTCTGTCTGTGCGTGAATGATACTTGGTGAACATCTACGATGCACCTACTCCTCTGTATGACTGCGTTAGCTTTGGTTCAACGTCTACGACGTGCCAAAGCAAAAACACAAAATATTTACAGGAACTTTCCTTCCCTTCCACCTTGTCTAATCTCTCCTCGGCTCCTAGGTTGTTGTTTAGTCCTTCTCAAAGATACGTCTACACACACACACACACACACACACACACACACACACACACACACACACACACACACACACACACACACACACACACACACACACACACACACACACACACACACACACACACACACACACACACACACACACACACACGTTTCTGATATATTATTGCAGCATGGTTGGCTGATTACAAAATTGTCATGAGATAGGCAAGAGACTTTTCGTCCTCCAATTTTAATGACTTCATACCGTTTTACTCTCCCAACTTAAGTCTGCCTTTGACCGCATCTGCAAAATTCAGCCCCCCCCCTTTTTTTCTTCTCTCTCTCTCTCATCTCCCCCCTCTTGCTCTCGTCTTATCTTTTCTGTCGCCGTTTAAGCCTCTTGGGTTCTTCTTGTGTTTTGAAGTCAATGCTTCCGTAGCGGAGAGCCGAAGGCCTGTCACTGAATTTAACCACGGATTATTGAAAACTCGTAGTGTCTCAGGCTCTGATCAAAACCCTTTTAAAGTATTACTCGAATATATTTCTTTTGGCGAACTTGAATTCTTTATTTCGCCAGAGAAACCCCTTTTATTTTTTTCACATGAATGAGGCAAGACCTGATGTATTGGCGAAATTACCAGTGAATCTGATTACCCACTACTCCTGTGTATTTGTTTCGCTCTGGTGCTACATGGGTTTGTGTTTGGTCCTTATAATTATGTAACGCTAACTCAGACAAATATGCTGTATCGCACCAAACTTATACCGTTAGAAGGTGCAACTAATTTAGTAGATGAGATACTGGATTTACGTATACATATACACACACTCTAATGGCTTCGAGTAAAGGGATCTCTCTCTCTCTCTCTCTCTCTCTCTCTCTCTCTCTCTCTCTTCCGAAGAGCTGGATGGCACTGACTGGATCTCTAAAGAGGTTCTTAAACCTACCTATCAGAGCGCCAAACAAGATAGCATATGGAGAAACCAGAAGGTATCCACTCCGTTTAAACGGTGTAATCCGGTCGGTAAGATATTGGTTAACGCTGTTAAGAATGGAGAATGTTCAATACCCCTGTAGGGTGTACAGAATGATGATGAATTCCACCAATCACGGAAGCTGGGCATATAAATTCACAGAGCTGCTATACAGATGTAAAAATCACAGAATTGCTATACAGATGTAAATCACAGAGTTGCTATACAGATGTAAAAATCACAGAGTTGCTATACAGATGTAAATCACAGAGTTGCTATACAGATGTAAAAATCACAGAGTTGCTATACAGATGTAAATCACAGAGTTGCTATACAGATGTAAAAATCACAGAGTTGCTATACAGATGTGATTTTGAACATGTATGGAAAACTCAAAATGTACTTAATGGATTTGCATTCATCAGGGATTTGAAAAGACGAATGGTTCTCTAATTTGAATGAAAATAGTTCATGGTCTGAGGAAGTAGAGAAAGATACGCATTCTATAGAATGATCAAAATGAGTTGGATGAAAGAGACTTATTTGTTTGCTCTAGACAGAAAACCTTTCAGAGACGTTTACGTCAGTTTCAGAGCATAATTATACGCGCGAGTATGATGGTGGCAGTATTGGTGATAATGGTAGTGGTGGTGTTGATGGTAGCGGTGGAAATGGTGGTGGTACTAGTGCTGGTGGTGCTGCTGCTGCTGCTGCTGCTGGATATAATAAAAGAGGGTGGTAGTTGCCGGGGTCGGACTGACAAATGTGAAAGGCGAGTCGTGACAATGATTCCGACTAATTGTATTCTTTCTTTCTTAAATCTTTTTGCCCTGAAAAGGGCCGTTTGATTTTCATGTCTCTTGAGCGTTGGTTGGCCGTCAGGCGTGAGCTACTGGTTGGAGTCGTCGTGCCTGGCTGCTGCAGCAGGTCTGTGGCTGTGGCTCAGCTAGACGGCTGCGGCTGTGGCTGCTGAGAGCGACTGCGAGAGTTGTGGCTGGGAAGAAAGTTGTTTGGCTGGCTAACTTTCGAAGTAACATTCCTTCATCTGGCCGTAGTGAGTGAGAGAGCCTGGCGGGGGGGGGGGGGGGGGGGGGGGTGGTGGTGGGGGGGGGTGGGGGGGGGGGGGGGGGGTGGGGGGGGGGGGGGGTGGGGGGGGGGGGGGGGGGGGGGGGGGGGGGGGGGGGTGGGGGGGTGGTGGGGGGGGGGGGGGTGGGGGGGGGGGGGGGTGGTGGGGGGGGTGGGGGTGGGGGGGGAGAAGAAGTATTGAGTAGCAGGAAGTAGGGGATGGAGTGGTCTCGTTCGCTAGAGACAGAGGGGGGGGTTGTAAATAAAAGTTGTTGTCGATGCAGGTTAGTCGAAGAAATGTATTCATGTTTTGTGAGATATATTATTTCTTGTGGGTGGTCAATCTGAGTTTGCAGTAATTGTGGCTCTTGTGAAAACATTAAATAATAACATATTTGTCAGTTGTAGCGTGAGAGGTTGGTGGGGGTGAAATGTAAGAGGCAGAGGGGCTAGGGCAGTGGGGGGGTCCAGGTGGTGTGTTGTTGTTTGCAAGTTTTTTGTTAAGTGGGGCATTGGAAATAAATGGGGTGATGGATGGATGGGAGTGCGATGGATGGATGGTGGATGGGGAGAAGAGCTGAGTGATGGATGTTGGGATGGATGGATGGATGGATGGCTTGTATGGATGGCTGGTGGATGGAGTGTGATTGGATCGGAGTGGAAAACTAAAAGGAGATTGGATGGCGCAAGTGTGGACGGAATATGGATGGAGTGATGAATGATGTGAACGAAGGTGGGGATGGACGGGGTGGGCGCGGGGGCGGAGGGAGGGGCAGGCATGGATGGGTGCGGCAATAGGACCAGGAGGTTGGAGTTTGGGGAGTTGACTGGATGGATAGGCGGGGCAGAGCACTGACACGATAGTGCACATGGTAGAGAGGCGAGTAGAGGTGCTATAGGAAGGATGCCAGATTGGGATCGCACCGAGAATGAAGGGTGGAGGTAGGGTTGGGAGCACGGGACGAGCAGGATAGAAATCAATTGGAATGTATACTTCCTGGGCGCGGGGATGGCCTGGCTTCGTTTTGTTCCAGTGGTTCTACGGTTTGGTTGAGGTGCATTTCCTGCTTGGGAGAGGGTGCCTTATGTCAAGGCGACTTGCCAATGATAGGCAGGATGGCTACACAGCCTCCACAAGGCACCATACAGTAGGGGAGCTGGGGGGAGAGACAAGGTGATGGTTTCGTCGCTCGTGTGCTGCTATTGAACGTGAGCGCAGACATTACGCAAAAGGGTAAGGCAACTTTGGGTGGAGAATTGTGTGCTTGCCAAGGACAGAGGCAGATAGGGGAGGGGAGGGGTGTGAGGAGAAGGGCACCACATGCAGGGCAGGTAGGAAGTTGGGATATGGCGGGAGTGGCGTCGATGATGTTATGGACTGGGCTGCTCAGAGCGCAAGTGTTTG
>JAWQFJ010002562.1:0-22500 GCA_034096865.1 Theodoxus fluviatilis
TGGTCAAAAGTACAGAGGTGAGCAGAGGGTCAATTTCAATACCCATCAGTGAAACTTTGCCTCACAAACTCAAACTTCAACACATGCTGACTTCAAACTTGCTGTGACTTATTCAGAATTGAACAATGTTGCTAGCAAATAATTTTTTTCTCACTAAAATTGATAGTTGTTGAGTTATTTGCATTTGTGTTAGGAATATTGAGTTTTGGGAAACAGAGAAAGTGTTACACATTCCAAAAGGCTCATTTTCAAGCTCTTTTTCACACACACAAAAAGTAAATCCTAATAATTATTTTCTGCCAAAGTTGTTTTTGGGAGACCTTCTTTTCAACAGACTTGCTGAGAAATAAAATTTGTAATCCAAAATAATAATTTTGATGTATAAAGTCTGTTCACAACATTTGTGTAACACTAGCACCATCGTCTTCAAAGGTTAAAATTCCACACAAAGATTCTGTCTTACCCCATGCAATCAGTGTCACTACATGCTACAATGGTTGTATTTCATGGTTAAGTTTTTAAAAAATCAGAAAACTTTTGTTTTGACTTGATAAAACAACATTTTAACGACCAAGACAAAAATTGCGTTAACATTTTGCAACTTTATCTTCAAATAAATCAAACATGTTTTATCTTTTTTTTTACATGAAGTGGATTTTCCTGCAATTGTGTGACTGCAAAATAATTGTGTGTTGCAAAAATCTAGATATTTGATATATTTTATGAAAAAAATGAAAACAAGTTCCGGGCCTTATTAGTTGTGTACAGACCAAATTGCTCAATTTTGAGGGAAAACAGCTTAAATCAGATGGTGTGTGCATTATTATGTTATCAAGTTGTTGGTAAATAGGACTATTGGTTATTCAGCTTTGCTGTGGTCTTTTTGTCAGGACTGAAATCACACTCTGCATGTACTTTTAGTGAGGAAAACCATGGCAAGTGGAATTAAGAATGGTGTTAGTGTTGTGAACATCCAAAAACCACAAAAATCAACTTTTAAACTTGGTGGGGATAAAGAATTAAAACCTTCTGGTTAAGTTCTACATTGTTGAACACAGACACACTCTCAAGATTCCATTTAGGCACATTTTTAGAAAAACACACTCTGTTCACAACATTACGCACACATCTGTGTGTGTAATGTTGCAAACAAACTTATCTAGCTATATACAGAAGGCCAAACAATAATTAAACCAAACCACCATTTCATTCTACATGTATTATTACTATAAACATTCTTGTACAAGAATCAAACCAAAATTTTGTTTTTCTAGATCTTTCATGTAGTTCATAACAATACACCATCCAGTTCATAACATTACACCATTAAAGTACATTACAAGAGCGACAAATATTCAATGGCTATTTTAAGTTTTAATGAATACATCAATGTTGACAGAATATTCAGTTTTGTTAAATTGAATGTTTTGGTGATCAGGAACTGTTTCATCACACTTAGTACAAGAAGGGCAAAGCCCATACGACTCACATGCTTGACCTTGACCTTTATATGACTTTGACCTTTATATGACCTTGACCTTCAGGTGTCCTTCAAGGTCAAGGTCAAACAACTCAACCTAGCAATGACATCATACACTAAGAACTGCTTTACACATTTTTCCTACCAAAATACATGTCACCTTGACCCAAGGTCAAGGTCATGCAACACAAAGCTGTTAATTCAAGACATAGGAAGCACAATGGTGGATATTGGCACTTTCTACCATGAGATATAGTCACTTTTAGTGGTTCACTACCCCATTTTTGTCACATTTCATAAGGGTCAAAGTGACCTTGACCTTGATGATATGTGACCAAATGTGTCTCATGATGAAAGTATAACATGTGCCCCACATAATTATTAAGTTTGAAACAGTTATCTTCCATAGTTCAGGGTCAAGGTCACTTCAAAATATGTATACAATCCAACTTTGAAGAGCTCCTGTGACCTTGACCTTGAAGCAAGGTCAACCAAACTGGTATCAAAAGATAGGGCTTGCTTTGACCTATATACCACTTGTAGCTAAGGTCGCCATTCTCAATAACGTGGGAGAAAATTGGGAAAATGTGAAAAATGACTGTTTTTGAGACCACATTTATGGCTCCTGTGACCTTGACCTTGAAGCAAGGTCAAGTCACTATGTATGTTTTTTGAGGCCTTGTCATTATACACCATCATGCCACATTTGGTGTTGATAGACTTAATAGTCTCCGAGAAAAATCCAACGTTTAAGTTTTTTACGGACGCCCGGACGCCCGGACGCCCGGACGGACGGACGGACGACACGGCTCAGTACATAGACTCACTTTTGCTTCGCATGTGAGTCAAAAATTGGTTTTGTGTTATGTTGTGAACAGAATGGTGTTATGTTATGAACAAACACGCACTCTTTTTTTTACTGCACGTAATAAGAGCATGGTGTGCATGGGAAGGAGTGCAAAATGTAGCTGTCTTCCTTATGCACCTTCTGAAACATTGTTCCTGATTCAGAATGTAAAATTTGTCACTTAAAAAAAAAAAAAAAGTTTGTCACGGTGTAATGTTGTGAACAGACATTGATCAGAATTCAATTTTTGGGGTTTACAAAGAGTATATTCAATTATTTTTATTTTCTGGTTTCACTTTTAAGTTTTCTGATGTCCATTGCTAAACTTGGACTGTGAGAATAAGTACATAATGGTCCAACAGATGTGCTTAAATGGAAAAAATGTAACCATTTAAAATGGTCAAAAGACTGAAGTATGTATCTAATGATATATACATTCCCAATGCAATTGCTTTTCTTTAAATATGTGTTTGTTACATTTAGAATACATCTAAAAACTGTTTAATACTAAAATTGACATATTTAATGCTTAAAGCATGACTTTCAATGAGGAATTGTGTTGTGGCGTTATGTTGTGAACAGACTCGTTATTATCTTTTCTATAGTCTTTGTTTACTAGTTTTCAGTTCAAATTTGTAATGTGTATGACAGTTTTGACTCATGTGGTGAGTTCTCAAGATGTAATAATAAAGATTTCCACTTTTTAAAGTCTATACAGTGTGTGTTTGAAATGTGTGATGGTGTTAATGTTGTGAACAGACTCAAAATCTTTTTTCAAAAATGCAACCAAACAAAGCATCATCTTAAATTTATGTGTTGTGTAGTTGATTCTCATGACAAATCCTACCATATTCATGCAAAACTGTTAAGTTTTCATAAAGTTTACTTTTAGGAACTCATGTAACAGCTCTCTGCTCACCTCCGTACTTTTGACCATATATATATACCACTGCCTTTCCTGTAACACACAAGTAACACTCTCACATATACCACTGCCTTCTCTGTAACACACAAATAACATACTCTCACCTTTACATCTGCTTTCTCTGTAACACGAGAGCAACATACTCAACATGCTCCATAGCATACTCAAGTAATTATCTGTAATTGTCATCAGAATCTTCTTTGAAATATATATACTCAATGATGTCATTAATACTTCCTCCACAGTAAATACACAAATACACTGTCACCACCACAGTGTCAACACAATCACATACACACAGAAACATGTATGCAGACACATTAACACACTCACACTCATTATGAGCATGTACAGGTACACAAAACTGCACACACACACACACACACACACACATGCACATGCATGCACACACACTTGCACACACACACGCACACACACAAACAGGCAGACATACATGCACACATACTTGCACACACACATACACACACACACAACATCATCATCATCATCATCATCATCATCATCATCATCATCATTATCATCATCACTGCCCTTTCTGTGATACACGCACATTCTGTGTCAGATCTACCTTTTCCATAACATTAAAAACAAATCTCTGTGACAGACTCAAGACACACATACCACTGACACTAGGTCATGTCTTGACAGACACAAGACACACATACCACTGACACTAGGTCATGTCTCCACAGACACGCCCTCCACAGAGTCAAGACACGCCCTCCACAGACACACGACACACATGCCACTGACACTAGGCCATGTCTTGACAGACACAAGACACACATACCACTGACACTAGGTCATGTCTCCACAGACACGCCCTCCACAGAGTCAAGACACGCCCTCCACAGACACACGACATACATGCCACTGACACTAGGCCATGTCTTGACAGACACAAGACACACATACCACTGACACTAGGTCATGTCTCCACAGACACGCCCTCCACAGAGTCAAGACACGCCCTCCACAGACACACGACACACATACCACTGACACTAGGCCATGTCTTGACAGACACAAGACACACATACCACTGACACTAGGTCATGTCTCCACAGACACGCCCTCACACAGAGTCAAGACACGCCCTCCAGACACACGACATACATGCCACTGACACTAGGTCATGTCTTGACAGACACAAGACACACATATATACCACTGACACTAGGTCATGTCTCCACAGACACGCCCTCCACAGAGTCAAGACACGCCCTCCACAGACACACGACACACATACCACTGACACTAGGCCATGTCTTGACAGACACAAGACACACATACCACTGACACTAGGTCATTTCTTGACAGACACGCCCTCCACAGAGTCAAGACATGCCCTCCACAGAGTCAAGACATGCCCTCCACAGAGTCAAGACACGCCCACTAGAGCAACAGACAAGCTTGCAGCAAGACACCTACACAGAAAAGACAGCAGACATGTTTGCAGCAAGACACCTACACAGAAAAGACAGTAGACATGTTTGCAGCAAGACACCTACACAGAAGAGAAAGCAGACATGTTTGCAGCAAGACAGAAGAGAAAGCAGACATGTTTGCAGCAAGACACCTACACAGAAGAGACAGCAGACATGTTTGCAGCAAGACAGAAGAAGAAAGCAGACATGTTTGCAGCAAGACACCTTCACAGAAGAGACAGCAGACATGTTTGCAGCAAGACACCTACACAGAAGAGAAAGCAGACATGTTTGCAGCAAGACACCTACACAGAAAAGAAAGCAGACATGTTTGCAGCAAGACACCTACACAGAAGAGAAAGCAGACATGTTTGCAGCAAGACACCTACACAGAAGAGACAGCAGACATGTTTGCAGCAAGACACCTACACAGAAGAGACAGCAGACATGTTTGCAGCAAGACACCTACACAGAAGAGACAGCAGACATGTTTGCAGCAAGACACCTACACAGAAGAGACAGCAGACATGTTTGCAGCAAGACACCTACACAGAAGAGACAGCAGACATGTTTGCAGCAAGACAGAAGAGAAAGCAGACATGTTTGCAGCAAGACACCTACACAGAAGAGACAGCAGACATGTTTGCAGCAAGACACCTACACAGAAAAGAAAGCAGACATGTTTGCAGCAAGACACCTACACAGAAGAGAAAGCAGACATGTTTGCAGCAAGACACCTACACAGAAGAGAAAGCAGACATGTTTGCAGCAAGACACCTACACAGAAGAGACAGCAGACATGTTTGCAGCAAGACACCTACACAGAAAAGAAAGCAGACATGTTTGCAGCAAGACACCTACACAGAAAAGAAAGCAGACATGTTTGCAGCAAGACACCTACACAGAAGAGACAGCAGACATGTTTGCAGCAAGACACCTACACAGAAGAGAAAGCAGACATGTTTGCAGCAAGACAGAAGAGAAAGCAGACATGTTTGCAGCAAGACACCTACACAGAAAAGAAAGCAGACATGTTTGCAGCAAGACACCTACACAGAAAAGAAAGCAGACATGTTTGCAGCAAGACACCTACACAGAAAAGAAAGCAGACATGTTTGCAGCAAGACACCTACACAGAAGAGAAAGCAGACATGTTTGCAGCAAGACAGAAAAGAAAGCAGACATGTTTGCAGCAAGACAGAAGAGAAAGCAGACATGTTTGCAGCAAGACAGAAGAGAAAGCAGACATGTTTGCAGCAAGACAGAAGAGAAAGCAGACATGTTTGCAGCAAGACACCTACACAGAAGAGAAAGCAGACATGTTTGCAGCAAGACACCTACACAGAAGAGAAAGCAGTCATGATTGCAGCAAGACACTACACAGAAAGAAAGCAGACATGTTTGCAGCAAGACACCTACACAGAAGAGAAAGCAGACATGTTTGCAGCAAGACACCTACACAGAAGAGAAGCAGACATGTTTGCAGCAAGACACTACACAGAAAGAAAGCAGACATGTTTGCTAGAAAGCAGACATGTTTGCAGCAAGACACCTACACAGAAAAGACAGCAGACATGTTTGCAGCAAGACACCTACACAGAAGAGACAGCAGACATGTTTGCAGCAAGACACCTACACAGAAGAGACAGCAGACATGTTTGCAGCAAGACACCTACACAGAAGAGAAAGCAGACATGTTTGCAGCAAGACACCTACACAGAAGAGACAGCAGACATGTTTGCAGCAAGAACCTACACAGAAGAGAAAGCAGACATGTTTGCAGCAAGACACCTACACAGAAGAGACAGCAGACATGTTTGCAGCAAGACACCTACACAGAAAAGAAAGCAGACATGTTTGCAGCAAGACATTTACACAGAAGAGAAAGCAGACATGATTGCAGCAAGACACCTACACAGAAGAGAAAGCAGACATGTTTGCAGCAAGACACCTACACAGAAGAGACAGCAGACATGTTTGCAGCAAGACACCTACACAGAAGAGAAAGCAGACATGTTTGCAGCAAGACAGAAGAGAAAGCAGACATGTTTGCAGCAAGACACCTACACAGAAGAGACAGCAGACATGTTTGCAGCAAGACAGAAGAGAAAGCAGACATGTTTGCAGCAAGACACCTACACAGAAGAGACAGCAGACATGTTTGCAGCAAGACACCTACACAGAAAAGAAAGCAGACATGTTTGCAGCAAGACACCTACACAGAAAAGAAGGGCAGACATGTTTGCAGTAAGACACCTACACAGAAGAGAAAGCAGACATGTTTGCAGCAAGACACCTACACAGAAGAGACAGCAGACATGTTTGCAGCAAGACACCTACACAGAAAAGAAAGCAGACATGTTTGCAGCAAGACACCTACACAGAAAAGAAAGCAGACATGTTTGCAGCAAGACACTTACACAGAAGAGACAGCAGACATGTTTGCAGCAAGACACCTACACAGAAGAGAAAGCAGACATGTTTGCAGCAAGACAGAAAAGACAGCAGACATGTTTGCAGCAAGACACCTACACAGAAAAGAAAGCAGACATGTTTACAGCAAGACACCTACACAGAAAAGAAAGCAGACATGTTTGCAGCAAGACACCTACACAGAAGAGACAGCAGACATGTTTGCAGCAAGACACCTACACAGAAAAGAAAGCAGACATGTTTGCAGCAAGACACCTACACAGAAGAGACAGCAGACATGTTTGCAGCAAGACACCTACACAGAAGAGACAGCAGACATGTTTGCAGCAAGACAGAAAAGAAAGCAGACATGTTTGCAGCAAGACACCTACACAGAAGAGACAGCAGACATGTTTGCAGCAAGACACCTACACAGAAGAGAAAGCAGACATGTTTGCAGCAAGACAGAAGAGAAAGCAGACATGTTTGCAGCAAGACACCTACACAGAAAAGACAGCAGACATGTTTGCAGCAAGACAGAAAAGAAAGCAGACATGTTTGCAGCAAGACACCTACACAGAAAAGAAAGCAGACATGTTTGCAGCAAGACAGAAGAGACAGCAGACATGTTTGCAGCAAGACACCTACACAGAAGAGACAGCAGACATGTTTGCAGCAAGACAGAAAAGAAAGCAGACATGTTTGCAGCAAGACACCTACACAGAAGAGACAGCAGACATGTTTGCAGCAAGACACCTACACAGAAGAGAAAGCAGACATGTTTGCAGCAAGACACCTACACAGAAGAGACAGCAGACATGTTTGCAGCAAGACCTACACAGAAAAGAAAGCAGACATGTTTGCAGCAAGACACCTACACAGAAGAGACAGCAGACATGTTTGCAGCAAGACACCTACACAGAAGAGAAAGGAGACATGTTTGCAGCAAGACACCTACACAGAAAAGAAAGCAGACATGTTTACAGCAAGACACCTACACAGAAAAGAAAGCAGACATGTTTGCAGCAAGACACCTACACAGAAGAGAAAGCAGACATGTTTGCAGCAAGACACCTACACAGAAAAGAAAGCAGACATGTTTGCAGCAAGACAGAAGAGAAAGCAGACATGTTTGCAGCAAGACACCTACACAGAAAAGAGCAGACATGTTTGCAGCAAGACACCTACACAGAAGAGACAGCAGACATGTTTACAGCAAGACACCTACACAGAAGAGACAGCAGACATGTTTGCAGCAAGACACCTACACAGAAAAGACAGCAGACATGTTTGCAGCAAGACCTACACAGAAGAGACAGCAGACATGTTTGCAGCAAGACACCTACACAGAAGAGACAGCAGACATGTTTGCAGCAAGACACCTACACAGAAGAGACAGCAGACATGTTTACAGCAAGACACCTACACAGAAAAGAAAGCAGACATGTTTGCAGCAAGACACCTACACAGAAAAGAAAGCAGACATGTTTGCAGCAAGACACCTACACAGAAAAGAAAGCAGACATGTTTGCAGCAAGACAGAAGAGACAGCAGACATGTTTGCAGCAAGACACCTACACAGAAAAGAAAGCAGACATGTTTGCAGCAAGACACCTACACAGAAAAGAAAGCAGACATGTTTGCAGCAAGACAGAAGAGAAAGCAGACATGTTTACAGCAAGACACCTACACAGAAGAGACAGCAGACATGTTTGCAGCAAGACACCTACACAGAAGAGACAGCAGACATGTTTGCAGCAAGACAGAAAAGAAAGCAGACATGTTTACAGCAAGACACCTACACAGAAGAGAAAGCAGACATGTTTGCAGCAAGACACCTACACAGAAAAGAAAGCAGACATGTTTGCAGCAAGACACCTACACAGAAGAGACAGCAGACATGTTTGCAGCAAGACACCTACACAGAAAAGAAAGCAGACATGTTTGCAGCAAGACACCTACACAGAAGAGAAAGCAGACATGTTTGCAGCAAGACACCTACACAGAAAAGAAAGCAGACATGTTTGCAGCAAGACACCTACACAGAAGAGACAGCAGACATGTTTGCAGCAAGACACCTACACAGAAGAGAAAGCAGACATGTTTGCAGCAAGACACCTACACAGAAGAGACAGCAGACATGTTTGCAGCAAGACACCTACACAGAAGAGAAAGCAGACATGTTTGCAGCAAGACACCTACACAGAAGAGACAGCAGACATGTTTGCAGCAAGACACCTACACAGAAGAGAAGCAGACATGTTTACAGCAAGACACCTACACAGAAGAGAAAGCAGACATGTTTGCAGCAAGACACCTACACAGAAAAGAAAGCAGACATGTTTGCAGCAAGACACCTACACAGAAGAGACAGCAGACATGTTTGCAGCAAGACACCTACACAGAAGAGAAAGCAGACATGTTTGCAGCAAGACACCTACACAGAAGAGACAGCAGACATGTTTGCAGCAAGACACCTACACAGAAGAGAAAGCAGACATGTTTGCAGCAAGACACCTACACAGAAGAGACAGCAGACATGTTTGCAGCAAGACACCTACACAGAAGAGACAGCAGACATGTTTGCAGCAAGACACCTACACAGAAGAGACAGCAGACATGTTTGCAGCAAGACACCTACACAGAAGAGAAAGCAGACATGTTTGCAGCAAGACACCTACACAGAAGAGAAAGCAGACATGTTTGCAGCAAGACACCTACACAGAAAAGAAAGCAGACATGTTTGCAGCAAGACACCTACACAGAAGAGAAAGCAGACATGTTTGCAGCAAGACACCTACACAGAAAAGAAAGCAGACATGTTTGCAGCAAGACACCTACACAGAAAAGAAAGCAGACATGTTTGCAGCAAGACACCTACACAGAAGAGACAGCAGACATGTTTGCAGCAAGACACCTACACAGAAGAGAAAGCAGACATGTTTGCAGCAAGACACCTACACAGAAGAGACAGCAGACATGTTTGCAGCAAGACACCTACACAGAAGAGACAGCAGACATGTTTGCAGCAAGACACCTACACAGAAGAGAAAGCAGACATGTTTGCAGCAAGACACCTACACAGAAGAGAAAGCAGACATGTTTGCAGCAAGACACCTACACAGAAAAGAAAGCAGACATGTTTGCAGCAAGACACCTACACAGAAGAGAAAGCAGACATGTTTGCAGCAAGACACCTACACAGAAGAGAAAGCAGACATGTTTGCAGCAAGACAGAAAAGAAAGCAGACATGTTTGCAGCAAGACAGAAGAGAAAGCAGACATGTTTGCAGCAAGACAGAAGAGAAAGCAGACATGTTTGCAGCAAGACACCTACACAGAAGAGAAAGCAGACATGTTTGCAGCAAGACAGAAGAGAAAGCAGACATGTTTGCAGCAAGACACCTACACAGAAGAGAAAGCAGACATGTTTGCAGCAAGACAGAAGAGAAAGCAGACATGTTTGCAGCAAGACACCTACACAGAAGAGAAAGCAGACAAGGTTGCAGCAAGACACCTACACAGAAGAGACAGCAGACATGTTTGCAGCAAGACAGAAGAGAAAGCAGACATGTTTGCAGCAAGACAGAAGAGAAAGCAGACATGTTTGCAGCAAGACACCTACACAGAAAAGACAGCAGACATGTTTGCAGCAAGACACCTACTCAGAAAAGACAGTAGACATGTTTGCAGCAAGACACCTACACAGAAGAGAAAGCAGACATGTTTGCAGCAAGACAGAAGAGAAAGCAGACATGTTTGCAGCAAGACACCTACACAGAAGAGACAGCAGACATGTTTGCAGCAAGACAGAAGAGAAAGCAGACATGTTTGCAGCAAGACACCTACACAGAAGAGACAGCAGACATGTTTGCAGCAAGACACCTACACAGAAAAGAAAGCAGACATGTTTGCAGCAAGACACCTACACAGAAGAGAAAGCAGACATGTTTGCAGCAAGACACCTACACAGAAAGAACTAGAAAGCAGACATGTTTGCAGCAAGACACCTACACAGAAGAGACAGCAGACATGTTTGCAGCAAGACACCTACACAGAAAAGAAAGCAGACATGTTTGCAGCAAGACACCTACACAGAAGAGAAAGCAGACATGTTTGCAGCAAGACACCTACACAGACAAGAAAGCAGGCATCTTTGCAGCAAGACTGCTACACACACGGTACAGCAGACAAGTTTGCAGCAAGACACCTACACAGAAAGAAAGCAGACATGTTTGCAGCAAGACACCTACACAGAAGAGAAAGCAGACATGTTTGCAGCAAGACACCTACACAGAAAAGAAAGCAGACATGTTTGCAGCAAGACACCTACACAGAAGAGAAAGCAGACATGTTTGCAGCAAGACACCTACACAGAAAAGAAAGCAGACATGTTTGCAGCAAGACACCTACACAGAAGAGAAAGCAGACATGTTTGCAGCAAGACACCTACACAGAAGAGAAAGCAGACATGTTTGCAGCAAGACAGAAGAGAAAGCAGACATGTTTGCAGCAAGACACCTACACAGAAGAGACAGCAGACATGTTTGCACTGTGATGGCAACTGACCATTGAGGGCAGGCATCTTCCACTTGGAGGTGGTTTCATCAGGGTACATGACAGGCGAGTTGAACTGGTCATAGAACTCCTTGTCTGGCAGCCACACCTTGGCCCCCCTGCAAAGACAGGTCAAGGTCAGGCGATGGAATGACAGAAAGCCGCCCCACATCATACAAAGTGGTCAGGTTGCACAGAAATACACATGAGCATACACATAATACAAATCTACACAGATGAATACACACACACACATGCACATGCACCCACATGCACCCACAAACCCATATGCACATGTATACCCACACATATCCATATGCACATACACACACACACACACTCACAAATACACACACACAAAATGCACACATACATATATGTATGCATGCATGCATGCACACACAGGCAAACACACGCACACAAACACGCATATATACTAACATTCACAAATACACACACACACACACACACACAGGCAAGCAAACACACACAGATAAACACACACACATATGCATGAACGCATGCATGCACACGCGCACACACACACACACACACACACACACACACACACACACACACACACACACACAACCTAACACTAAACCTAAAATTTACACCACTGCATGCAACCATGTGATGAGACATGAAAAGCCAGCCACACTGAACGCATTGCTGCGGCAAGTTCTCGTTTTATTACAGGACTCCAAGAACTCGACTGCTGTCTGCGCACACTCTGACAACCAACTTGATGCCTGACCCAGTGTTGCCTGCCTACAGACCTAACAGCAGCCCATTAGTTACACAGCTCACATAATTATTTGTGTAAGAGCCCCTGGTGGAAGTGTAAACCTTCTGTTGAGCGTGAATTTCTTCTTTTTTTTTCGTCCTCTCAGGGTTCTTTAAGTTTGTCGTTCAGTGCCCACAGTTCAGCGACCTAAACTTTCAAGGCGCTCCACTACCCAAACTTGACATTTCCGTCTATGTTTCAGACACAACTTGTTTCAATTCTGGGTTCACCTTCTCTTCTGTCTATGCGCCGTTGGTGCCAAGCTTGCAAGCATGCTTTTTGTGTGTAGCGACGCCGACGTTACTGCCCCAATCAGTCGACCAGCCATCGGCAAGTCCGATATTTACCACGTCAGTGCTAGCAATGACGACACTTACCTGAGATCTTCAGGCAAGCACTTAAATGCGAATGATCAAAGAGATCGGTGAACAAGAATGTTGAGTAACAAACGAATTGTTTACGGTGTCACTGTGACTGTCAGTCATGTAACACGAGCAAGGACACTCAAAGACAAACTGCTAAATCGACAGCGATCACACTGATGAAGGTCTGCATGGAATGCACACATATAACATACCTCGCGAAGAAAAGGGGAGCGGCATTTTTGTGCAAAACTTGCTGCAGGAGCCTCGACGAGCCGCCGCTCTTCCGCAGCAGAACTCCAAGCGCTGCCATCTTCAACGTCGAGACTGCGCCTGCGCAGAGTTTCCCATCCGGCTCGATCAAAGTCGTAAACATATAAATCCCATTCTATGCATTTTATTCTGCATAAACCAACGAAATTATTATTTGACTCATTATTATGTAACTAGCCATTACATCATCGTAAAAGAATTCAACGACTTATTATCTCATATGAGTTTAGTTCCGGTAGCACTTTCGAAGCTCGTCGCGATGGCGTCGTTAACAGAGCAACGTTTGAAGGAGATGGAGGCGGAAATGAATCGGTAATTCACTTCATTTTCACTGCAAATGTATCATACATTCTTGTTCTATGAATTACTTGTTACGAAAATACAAGTGATTTTCGCTGGGAGTCGCATTATCTGTCTGTACCATGGCACCTCCAGTTCTCGTCTATGTCAGTTTATCTGTGTTCAGTCCTACTCCTGCATTTTGTTTACCTCAGTTTCGTGATGTGAGCCAGCTCCCTTTGCACATAATTATACTCGTGATTGCTGTGAGCTGATGTATTGTAACACCGTGAGTTATCCTTGTTCTGCTTCCGGCGCGAATGACAACGAGTCGGCTCTCAGGTCAGGAGGCGAGGCAGCGAGCCTACTCTGCCCTAGTCCGAACCCCCATGGAGTTCGCAAGCCCCGTGTGGACCCCTACTACAGCAAAGACGTGGACCGCCTCGAGGCTGTACAGCTCAGAGCAGCCCGCTGGGTTGTCAACCGCCATCGGAAGACCTCGAGCGTGGACACCATGTTGGAACACCTGCAGTGGCCCACACTCCAAGAATGGCGCCGTAAAGCCCGCCTCATTATTATGTACAAAAACACCAATGGACTGCTGACGATAAACACCCAAAGCCACCCCACCGCAAACCCTACCACTAGAAGCACCAGAGGTCTTCACACAGCTGCCTACCAGATACCGTCATGCCGTACAGCCTACCGCCAGAAGTCCTTCCCACGCACCATCGTGGACTGGAACTCGCTCCCAGCCGAGGTCGCTCTCAGCCCCTCCCTGGAGGCCTTCAAAACCCAGATCTAGCACCTTTTACCTTTTCCCTACACCCCCCCCCCCCCCCCCCCCCCGTTTATCCCGACCATATTTTCCGCTAATCATTTGGCACCTTTCCCTACCTAATCCTGACAAATCCTCCTCTTTGCAACCTCTCTCCGCGTCTGCAGAATCTTCACCTTGCTGAAGGCGGCAGTCTAAAGAAAGAAGAAGAAGAAGAACAATCAGAGTACTGACGTGCTCGTTGGGCGACATAGCGTCTATTCGGCCTTCTCACAACACACGTGTGTCATACTGTTTGATACGTTGTGGGTTCGGACGTTTGTGGGAGATATTTATTTCATGCTTTGTTCAGAATGGCAGCAGGTTTAACAGACAGAACCAAAGCCCTGCGAGGGACAGACAGGGACTGAACCGGCGACCTTTCGGTTGGTGCCCGAAATGCTCTCTCAACTGAGCTACCGTGGTCCGCGTTGTTTTCTCCTGGGGTGTGTTGCTTATGCCAAGAACCTTGCAAGATCTTGCGAGGAATAGGCCGGAGTCAACATGTGTCATTGTGTTGAAAGCAGATGTAAAGGCAGTCAAATGTTTGATTTATGTTGACACCAGTCTATAATTTGCCAACTAGGTAGGCCAAGCAACGCGCCCCAGTCTACGCTGCCCTGACCACGTTGCAGGCAGTAAGTTGAGTAACATCTGCCTTGGGAATTTCAAAGTTGCGGAATGAAAGAAACACATGTACAACACCTGATACTGTTACAGTGATAGGCAGGCTGAGTTTCTGTTGCTCCACTTTCACTTTGTATCCCTGGGCCAACTTAGGATGGCTTCTCCGCATCTTCTCTCACGGACAACTTTCTTTCCTCGGACAGCTTTGAGCAGGAGATCGAGACTCGAGAGAGTCAAGGTCGCCTGGCTCATGGGGACTTCGGTCCACGGTTCATCATTGGGGCCAACACCTACAACCAGGTGCAGGCTCAACTGAGTGCAGGGAACCAGGGAGCCCCCCTCCCCCCAGGCCAGATGGCAGCCCGACCCCTCGGCCCTCCAGCACCCCCTCCTGGCCAGGCTCCCCCACCCCCCTCCCACCCCTCTGTCAACCTGCCTCTTTCAGGTATGTATGTGTGTTTCCCCCCTCCCACCCCTCTGTCAACCTGCCTCTTTCAGGTATGTATGTGTGTTACCCAGCACTGATGCCAAAGTAGTGTATCTGATTTGTGCATTTGTGTAGGTAGGGGCGCACCCCCACAAAATGGGTGGGAAAGCTGCCTCAGGTCATGATTTTACTTAGTTTTAATCGGCTAAAATGAATCTCTAAAACGTCAAGAACAAGATTAAAACACATTGAAACAGAAAGATAAACAATCCTTCTGTCTGTTAGCATCCTTGTTATTATCAGATCTGTTTGATTTGAGTAATTCTGAGTCATTTGAAAGTTGTCACTTTTCAAGCTGTGTCGGCATCCATTTTGCGTTAGTCAACTTGGCCGAAATCACCACTCGACTTCGGAGGTGAAGTAAACACGCACTATTTCATCTTTATCAACAGATTTGATCTACATTAGCGGGATATAGTCCGTAGTTTACACTGGTAAATGTATTTTTTTCATGCGTTATTTAGTTTTTTTAATTAAATAATTTCTTTTATAGTAGTAATCTTTAAACCCGTGTAACTTTTGAACCGCTGAACCGATTGACCACATAAAGGATGCGCCTGAAAGCTCATTCATCTGCGATTCCAACCGTATAACACATGCCATCGTAGTAGTCAGACGAGAGGAGCGCAGCCAATGAGAAGAGAGCTTTGTAAGCACTTCGGCAGACTCGCTTCGACCGGCTATCATGGCGGACGCAGTGCTTTCTGTCGCTAGCGGCGAAGATAAATCTACATCTTTTAGGCCGAAAATCAGAGCCATATTGGTCATATTTATCCTTAGGTAATCACTTTTGGCAGTATTATTTGCTAAATTCATTTGTAATTGTGAAAATACGTCGCTTGTTTTAGACCCACGTGTTGACCATATTAGCCGCTTAGCGGACGATTTCGTTTCAATGCTCTGTCACTCTGTGCACTCGCGCGCTGATTTAATTTGTTTCTTTAGGAAACAGTTGATGCTGCTGTGCCTAGATCAAGTTTGAGTCATTTCTGAATCATTCTATGCTGGATATTAACGTGTTTTCTCATGGATTGCGATGGACGTACATGGATTAATATACTTATATAGAGGTGCCTCGCCGCACCTCGCTTGCAATGACTTCGCTGTTGATCAACATTTCACTCCGAGTTGTGAAATGGGGTGTTTTTTTTACCTTTCGCCATACATGTGATATATTTATTTCAAAGTCAAACTAATCTTCAATCACTACTTCGATAGTTTTTAATTCTCTGCAGTCTGCTGTTGTTTTCTTAAGGATTAAATAAGGATGTAAGGAATATTTGCTCCTTTGCTGAAACGCTAGGCCTCGCGTTCCGAACACCATCCATTAATTCATCATTGGTTTTTTTCCAGTTTATCCAAGTTTTATGGTCTATCATACTAATTTGAGTCAAATAAAAGACTGACTGAAACTGTGAAAGTAAAACTAGTAAAAGTAAACAGCCCTGTGTCATGTGTGGTTTCAGTCATAAATCAGTAAATAATTGATAATTGATATGAGCATATTTTGTTTGTTACACATGTTGCACTTGCACCATATTCTTCTTCTGGCAAATCATTCACAGTGGAATCTCCAGCAAACCTGCCTGCCATGTACACCAGTTTTAAGCAGCACTTGATTGACAATTTTGTTTGAGTCTTTGAATGACTTTGAAGTAGGGTTATGAATTTGACAATCGCAACTTGTCCCACTGTGCGCTTTGCAAGAATTTTGTTTAGAACATAGAACTGTTAACAGTATTTGTAAATATCTTCCTTGATTTAACACATATGTGTGAAGATAACAGTATAACTAATCTACACACCAAAAATCATGGCTGTACTCCCAATAGTTTCTGAAATATTTCAATCTGAAATGTGGTTTTCCCCTAAATTTCCGTCGTTTCCACTGAAGATCATGGAGAATTTGTACATACTTGTGTGTGATTTTTTCAAACATTGCACTGTCTACAAAGCTTACATTGTAATCTGTCTATACACCAAAATTGGTGGTATTATCTTCAATAGTTTCTGAATTATTGGCATTAAAGTGACAAAAAATGTACTTTTTCCTGTTGTTCCGCTTAACAAATTCGTGTTTTTGTCATTTTTGAGGCTCTTTTTCTCCCAAAATATGAAACTAGACTGGCTGAAAAAAAATACACTTATTCTACACAAACATGTTTGGCATTTCTGAAAGTTCCAGACTGCTCCTGTACATATTATATGAAATGTGATGACCGAAAGTTGCCCCCTCGGCAATTTTGTGATCGGAGGTGCGAAAACATGTATACTAAAATATCAATATCTCATGAACTAATGAAGGTATCCACTTACTTTTTTGTGTGTTATGCTTGTATTGTGTTCTTCTTTTAAAATATCACAAAACATACACTCTCACTTAAAAATAAAATTTTGACTGCCCCTACCTAATTTGTGTGTGTGTGTGTGTACATGTATATGTGTGTGTTTTATGTGTGTATGTGTAAGTGTGTGTATGTGTGTGCACATTAAGAGTGTGTGTGTGTGTGTGTGTGTGTGTGTGTGTGTTCATGTATATGTGTGTGTTAATGTGTGTGTGTGTGTGTGTGTGTGTGTACATGTATATCATATGTGTGTTTTTATGTGTGTATGTGTAAGTGTGTGTATGTGTGCATATGCACATTAAGTGTGTGTGTGTGTGTGTGTGTGTGTGTGTGTGTGTGTGTGTGTGTGTGTGTGTGTGTGTGTGTGTTCATGTATATGTGTGTTTTTATGTGTGTGTGTGTGTGTGTGTGTGTGTGTGTGTGTGTGTGTACATGTATATGTGTGTGTTTTTATGTGTGTATGTGTAAGTATGTGTATGTGTGTGCACATTAAGTGTGTGTGTGTGTGTGCACATGTGTGCATGCATACAGGCAAGTGTGTCTGTGTATGTGTGTTTGTGTGTGAGTGCATGTGTGTGTGTGTGTGTGTGTGTGTGTGTGTGTGTGTGTGTGTACAAGTTTGCATACGTGTGTTTGTTTGCATGCAAATGTGTGTGAGCATGTGTATTTGCATGTGTATGTGTTTCTATGAGTATATATAATATATATGTGGAAACATGTCTGTGCATGCTTGCATGTGTGTGTGCGTGTGTGTATGTGTGTATGTGTACATGCATGTGTGTGCTTGCATGTGTGTGTGTGTGCATGCATATGTGTGTGTGTGCATGCATGTGTGTGTATTTGGGTTCTTGGGATGGTCAGAAATATCTTTGTCCTCAAATGACCTATCACCTCCCTCCACTTTCACTCATACAATTCTAAAATTCTTTCTGCTTTGGCGTCTAGGGGTATCAATCGTGGAGGGCAGGATAATTAATTCACTCACTCTCTTCTCATACTCGCATGACGTGACACAATTTTCATGAAGGGCTTTCTTTAATGAGAGTGAATCATGAATAAAATCAAATTCAAGGCAATATGAATGAAACTTTCAATCAATCCCATCAGTCTACTCTCTGACTTACAAGTAGAGGATTAATTTCACTGACCCAAAACCAAAGTTGACCCAAGAGTTACTCACGAGTTCAAGCAGATAGGCAACGACGTTGCTAGAACCTTTCAACGATGAAAATTCTGCCCAAAATGATGTCCACTCAGAAATGGGCATTCACAAGCACGCACTCTCTCTCAAGGCCACACCTCGAAAGGAGAGGATCAAAAAGGCCATAGACACAGCGGGCTCACACATTTGCCCGAACAAACACGCACTTCCCAAGTGCACCAACGATGAAACTTTCCAGACGATGAACTACACTTCAAGTCGGGCGGAATTTTGTTCTTCATTCATAGAGGACACTGTTCTTGATACCACCTTTCAGATGGTCGGGGGAGGATTACAATTTGTAACGTGTTCTATTTTAACACGGAGCTGCTTGGAATATGTCTGCTCATGATGACATTCTCAGAGCCCACTGAAGAAATATCTCCAGCGTCTTCCACTCAAAAGTTATTCACAGCGCATGCGCCACCACCTTCCGTCAATCAGATCATTGTTATGTCACTGATAATAAAAAAAACACCTAGTTCAAATCGGTCTCCGAGTGCAAAGCTCAGCTTGTTCCCGCCAAACCATCTACGTGGCGTTCGTCTCAAACAATACAGAAAATGGAACAAAGGCTGGACCGTAACACCTACCTCAAAGATTTGATAACAGTGTCTGTACTGTAGAAATCATGGCTTTGCTTGGATGACAATGCTTTACTTGAACCAGTAATCGCAGTATGGTTGGAGACCACAAAACCCTCTTAAGTCTCATGATATGTGTCTGTTGGCTGTCATGTCTAACTTTTGCATCATTCATTTATTCATTTCTCCTCCTCCTGCTACCGCTGCTACTTTTTTAAGTGTCCAGTATTGTCCATTTCAGCGTTGATGCTGCTCAGTCACATTGTAATAAATCTTTATTTTTATCAATTTCTCCATTTACCTCTATTGGGGTAATCTTTTATATCAACATTTTTATCTCATTGAATTACATTATGATCCTGTATGGCCTACACAGCTGATGGGCCCTTGGGCTCCATCAATCCATCCATCCCTATGCACTTTGTGGGAGACGAGTGATTAGGGAGGTCGAGACTTAACTCATTCAAGACGCAGAATTTCTAGTGCGTCTGTTCCCTGAAATCGCAGGAAAATGGACCAAGCTTGAAAAATCGTTGTAAAATAACTACTGTAGCTACAAAGCTAAACTTGGTATGGCTAGAAAGGTCTTTTTTTGCCAAAACTAGCCAAATGCTGCACTTTGTCAAGCTAAGAAAACACTACACTTGCCATGACAGTAAGTAGAGCCACTATTTTGAAAAAAATAGGTCTTTCACCCAGCTCTCTTTCTCAGAGTGCCCACTGCTTGTTTCTTGGTCTAGAGCTCTAAAAAAAAGTGAACTTCAAAAAATGGCACAAAAACACACTGGAGAAATTTTGTGATGATTGTGTTTATTAGTCCTGAGTTACAACCAATATGAGCCTACAATGAACTACCGAGCAGCTGATGGCGAGTTCGACCTAGTTTCATCCTCGCTCTCTGATACCTCATCATTAGCGAGAGGAAAATCACTACTATCATCATCATCATGAAAGGGATCATCACAAAAACACACTGGAGAAATTTTGTGATGATTGTGTTTATTAGTCCTGAGTTACAACCAATATGAGCCTACAATGAACTACCGAGCAGCTGATGGCGAGGTCGACCTCGTTTCAGCCACATTGACAACTTCGCTCTCATCCTCGCTGTCTGATACCTCGTCATTAGCGAGAGGAAAATCACCACTATCATCATCATCATGAAAGGGATCATCTACATCAGTTCCTATCTCATACAAAGCATCCTCTTCAGCATCAGAACCCTCCTCTACTGCAATTTCCACTCGCTCACCCAACCTCGCGCTGCGATCGACGCTACGCCGCCATCGCTGTTTACTTCGTGCCTCGTAGTGCATTGCTGATAAAGGTTATGGTCTGGCCGGGAAAGATCTGTGTGTTGATCTAAAGCTGGCAAACTATAGTACAGAGACGAATTCAAGACTAGACTAGTTCCCTAAACCATATTTTCCTTGTTGTAAGGGGGCAAAAATATGCTAATGTGGTAGGCTCTATTGAGCCTACGCGCCGCGAACGACTACGTTTGGCCCGTAGGCTCATATGAGCCTACGCGTCGCGAATGAGTTAAAGTTTGCTCTAACAGCTCTTGTGATTTCTTTTCATTGGAGGTCTTACGTGGCCTATTAAGGCTGATGGGCAGTGGAACTCGAATCCGTTTCATAGTCCTGAGCGCGAGACTGACAGGGCTGTCGCTCACCCACTGAACACTTCACTGTAAAAAATATTATTTAAAAAAAAAGTTGCAACAACAACCAGAAGTGGTTACTGCAACTCACATGATCCAGATCCAGAGCGTGCTTAATATAACTGCTAAATCAATGAATTTTGCTAGAATCCACCGTTGCAAAGTAAGTTTTACTCATTGGTAAAAATTGGGTCTTTTATCAACATTGTGGTCTTATAGTTATATAGCCTACAAGGGTGATAGGCCCTTTTAACTCCATCCATCCATCCACCCATCCATCCATCCACCCATCCATCCATCCACCCATCCATCCATCCTCTGCATAGTTTTTTTTTTTTTTTAAGATCCTGGGGCTGTGTGCATGGAGAGATTTAATCTAAGTCGCACTTAACTCCTAAGTAGACTCAGCTAAATACTGCCTTAGCGCTCAGCTCAAATGGTGAGCAAGAAACGGAATAACCGTTGACTTAGTTGAGGCAGACGCTGGAGGGCAAACCCCGTCTGATTTGCATAATAACTTTACATCACGGTCTGTTGAAAACTTTGGAGTTAACCAGGACTTAAATTAAGTCTCTATATGCACATGGCCCCTGGACTTGAGGAAAATTGTGATCATGAAGGATCAGCAAGTTCCAGGTACGGTTGCAATGTGTGTGTGTGTAGACTGTGTAGACTGCGTAGACTGTGCAGGCAGCAGATAGTACTGTTGTCCACAAAACAACTTCTCTCTCTGTTGCAGTGCTGACGGCTCCACCCCCTCCCCCTCCCTCCACGGAGGCTGGTTCCGCTCCCCATGCCCCCTTCTCTTCCTCCATTCTGCCCCCACCTCCACCCCCTCCACCCATGTTCACCCGCCCCCCCACAGCCTTCCTGCCCCCTCAGCTCCGACACAGGGCTCCTGGGCCCCCTCCCCGCCCCCCCTTCCCACCACCCCGCCCCCCCATGGGCATGCATGGGCCCCCCATGATGGGGGGTCCAGGGGGCATGCCACCCCCTAACTTCCATGCTCAGCCCCCCATGTACGGCATGGCCGGGGGGGGCATGGGTCCTGGAATGCCCCACATGGGGATGGAAATGCAGCCCCACCAGACAATGGCGCCACCCCCATTCACAGTGGAGCGGCCCAAGGTGGTGTACTCGGCGGCGCCTGTCCGCAATGTGCCCAAAGTCACCAGTCAGCCCAGCATCACCCAGCAGCAGTGAGTATTGGCTGCAAATGCACACACATGTGCATGCATGTGTGCATACGCGTGCACACGCCCACACACATATGCATGCATGCACACACACACACATATGCATGCATGCACACACACACACATATGCTCACACACATTCGTACACACACATACACACACACGCAGATACATACACCTACACATATGCACACACACACACACACACAC
>JAWQFJ010002562.1:25000-50000 GCA_034096865.1 Theodoxus fluviatilis
TGTGTGTGTGTGTGTGTGTGTGTGTGTGTGTGTGTGTGTGTGTGTGTGTGTGTTGTGTGTGAGACAGAACAAACGAACGAAAAAGTTATTTGTGTAGGCCACTGGCCCATGACAGAATGGTGTGGGGCTATGTACACAGTGAGGACAAGACTTGCAAGTTTCACAAGCACAAACAAGGAAACTGAAAAAGAGAGGGAGATAGAGATTGCTGCAAAGAAAGCAAAACTTTTCATCGTTTCTCTGTTCATGATCATCACTGACAGCATTGTGTCTAGATGTGATGTAGATTTGTCAAATATTAACTCACTGGAGTCGTCAGCCAACAATGGCAGCGTATCTTCAGAATCGTAGGTTTTTCAAGCATTTTCAAAAATCGAACAAAAATAGAAAGCCATGAAATAATGACAAAAGCTATATATCAAATAAAAGATATTTATTCACTTAATTCAAACAAATCATGATCAAATTGTTTCAATGTGCATGATTTGAGTTATATCTACTGAAATAATGCATGTAATCAGCCAAAAAAGAAAAAGTTCAAAAATTGTCAGTCAAGTTGCAAGAATTGAAAAATGCTGGAATGGTGCCTTCAAAAAAAGAAATCTGAAATGCAAAAACAATGCCAATATATTTACCTATATTCTGATAGCATTTGCAATATAAAAAAGGCACCTAGAAAAGAAAAATCACTATATACATTGATAGATTTTCACGGAAAAGTAGTTTTGAGCAACAAGACCTTTAGTTCCCTACCAAACAAAATACCAAGGTGTAAGGATGAGTGTCCAACAAAAGATAAATCATTTAGTCAACACACTGACTGAATAATATACACCTAATTTTTGTTCAATATGTATAAAATGTTAGCATGTAGTGGAACATTTTTGAAAATAGCATATGCAAACGAGGTGCTGACAGCTGACTGCTTGTGCCGGGCTGAGGAGATGCACTTCGACGTTGTTGACTGACACGTCGAGTCGGTGTTTCGATTGAGCGCTGGTCATCGCTGTCATTGCTATCTTCTGTCTCACCTAGCTGATCGTCAGCAATATCTCGCTCTTCATCAGTCTCTTCAAAATCACTGTCTGATAGGGGGTTCACAACAGCTTCTTCATCGTCAGATCCTTCCTCTAACTCTAATTCAAGCACCTCCGATACGCGTTTGTCAGCCATTTTCGCAAAACGTACGGTGTACGCATAAGCATTCACTGATTCAGTTTTCAAACCTCTGCCTCTAAAGAAATAGTAAAGAAAAGTAACTCACAACGCAGAAGTGGTTCCTGCAGCATTCTAAACTGGAGTTGCTTCCCTTAGACCATCGGCAAGAATACAGGAATTTTCTGTTGACATCGCCCCTATGTGGGCGATGCGTTTCTGGTAGTGACGCATCCATCACCCCTATGCAGGCGATGCGACGCCAGTGAGTTAATAATCCAGGGTTTTGCACTTGCAGGTTAAGAATTTCCATGAAGCAGCCTTGCTGACATAGTTGTGCTTGTACTTCTTCTTCTTTTAAGCTCTTTGTTCCCCCTGTGCGTTCGGGGTAAGAATTGACCCACCACGTCTCCCTACGAGATTCGTAAGAGGCAAATAACTAGGGACACCGTGACTGGATTATGTTTACTCTAAACTGTTCTAGTGATTAAAACACCATCCATCCAACTATTCATAAGCTCTTTGTCTCATGCTGAGGATCTGCACTGCTCTGTTTTTTATGTTGACAGCAAGAAATAGTATATGCATGGAGTAGGAAACGTTTTTACACCCACACATACATGCACACACACACATATACATGCGCACACACTCTCACACATAAACACACATGACTTTGGATTTGCACCTGCAGGTGTTCATCGAGGAAGAGTTGCTTCCCTTGCACTGTACATCCCTTTGCTGGATGTAACTGCCACTCTCACACAAACACCTGGAGTCAAACATCGGACAGATATGAATAAACTTAGGAGAATCTGATGTATTGGGGCTTATTTAGGTTTGTGTGGATTGCATTGGTGCACTCCTTGGTAGATGTGTTCATTTTTGGTAAGTGAATACAGAGGCATTAGATGACAGCTTCATCAAGATAATTTTTTTAATCTTAATTTTAAGCCAATGTTGATTTCCTTCCCCTGTGGGTTCGGGGTAAGAATTGACCCACCGCGTCTCCCTACGCGATTCGTAAGAGGCGAATACCTAGGGACACCGTGACTTGATTCGCGTTTACTCTAAACTGCTCAAGTGGTTTTCGTGCTTAGTGGCCTTACATAGCCTTCAAAGGCTGATAGGCCGTAAAACACTATCCATCCATTCATCCATCCAATGTTTATTTCCACCCAGAGTGACAACTCACTAGAAGAAAAAAAATAATAATGTCCATTTAATTTCCCAGTCCCTTCCTACCCTCTTTGGCATGTGTACCCAGTAGTCTTGTAAGCAATTTTCAATGGCTGCTAAATACTGCATTAGTTATAAGTGTCTATGTTTAGTTAGCATGGGTTTTTCTCCCTAAGGATTTGTAGTTTGCTGACTGCAGGTACAAATGCATTTATTGTCATTCCAAACTGCTTATCTCCATTTTGAGTCTGATCTCCACTTGGTCAGTTTTGAGTTACTGATTTCTAAAAGTGCCTTGAATGCTCCTTGAAGAACTGAAAACCACTTTAGAAGGAGACAAGCAGTTGGTTAGTTGCAGGCTGTAGAAGAAGCAACCCTCTGGAATGGACATTTTGAAGAAGTGATGTGAGAATGTTTAAAAGTTATCCACGAGATTTACACATGAGTCTAGTCAAATCTAAACATTCATTGAGAAACTTTTGCAATCTAGCCTTTGAAATTTCACACACTGTCATTGATAAGAAAAACAGGTTCTCATTAGAGAGGGAGAAACAAACGATCAGCAGTATGCAATCTCGAGGCCTTCGTCCAACAATACTGGATAGCATTTGTGTTTTAAAGCACTTCGTAGTATGCACAACTGAAACCTGTCATGAAAATTGTCGGACCAAAGAAAACCAAAGACATGACCTTGACCTACAAGCATGCAAATGATGCCTTTGACCTCTTGCAGATGACTTCCGGTTGTTCTGTGGTGACCTTGGCAATGAGGTGACGGATGAGATCCTGACCCGGGCCTTCAACAAGTTCCCGTCTTTTGTCAAGGCCAAGGTGGTGCGCGACCGCCGCAGCAACAAGACCAAGGGCTACGGCTTTGCCTCCTTCAAGGACCCCGTGGACTTCACGCGCGCCATGCGCGAGATGAACGGTAAGGACCTTTCCATCGCTGCTTATGGTGTGCAGCTTTGGTGGTGTGTGAGGGATGAACAGTGTATGATTTGTAGTTTTAGGGTATGTGAGAGAGTAAAGTAGGTACCGGCAGTCAAAAATTAGATTTGTGCTTTTGTTTATGAAATGTGTTTTTATGGAAAGTGGTAACAGATAGAAGAAAAACAACAAAAAAAGTAAGTGGCTAGCTTTATTAGTTCCCGAGATATTGCTCATCAAAGTCGCGACCCTGAGCGAAGGCCAAAATAAACAAAGATTTCAGCAATTTTACAACTTTATCATTGTTTACACTAATACAGCACAGTTCAGATATTGACATATTCTTAAAATAGAAGTTACTGCCAGTAAGAATCTGCAATAAGAAACATGCCTGCAGGAAGGATAAAGCAGAGATATCATGCCAAAGTGGCTTCAAAATGACTTCAAAAGAGCATGAATATTGCCCGGGGGGGCATGTTTACAGGTCTGTAGTTCTAATAATAAGGGACACAGAGGCCTCAAAATCCATTTTCACACCTAGATGTACATGTATATTAAGCCTATTTTTATTTTAGCAATACACTTTAGTGGAAAAAAAGTTATAGAGCTTCACAATTGACAAAATCCTCAATTTCCACGACGGAAATCGGCAGTTTTTAACTAAATTTCACTTTAAAGACCAATATCTTCAGAACTATGGCAGTCTGAGTATTCAAATTTGGCCTGTGGTTTATGGACACAATATGCAACAGACAAACATTCAAATTCAATACTTTAAGTTAGTAGTTAGAACTAAATGTACTTGTGAAAGTAAAAAAGTGCAAGTTTTTAGTGGTCGCACAGTGGGAAAAGTGAACTTAAGGACAATTATCTTCAATCATATTCAAGGGTCAACTTTCTAATTTGGCATGCAATTTATGCACAGACTAAGCAACTCAAAAACATTCACAATTCAATAGTCAGAAATTGCAAAACATAATTATGAAGAATGTATGCCCGTTTCAGTGGTAAAACTGGAAAACTTACCTTCACATGAACAGCAGACAAGACTCAAGAGTATTCAAATTTGGTCTACAGTTTATGTACATATCAAACAACTCAAAAAGATTCAGAATCAACACAAGATTCTATAGTTGTAACAATAGTCATAACAAAAATATGCAAAAAAAAGGGTCAACGTCAGTACACTGAATTTCAGTACCAGAGCACAAACGGTTCATAATATGAATGCATATATGTACAACTACAATCTCCTGTTAATTGCCAGGGTGAGCAGCAAGGTAGTTTTTACAGTCACTGTACATCTCACTGAGATCAGCAGGGGGGAACTGAAAATTAAAAAAAAGAATGTTTTAGCTGCGATTTGCAACTACTGAACTAGCTGAGTTCTGTGGAAACAGTGTAGCAGACAACAGAAAGGCTTCGATTCACAACTTCCGGTTCAACCACTTGTGTTTGAAATCACGTTTTATGCATCTAAACTATGACAAACATACTGCATCAATTCACAAATACCCTTAAAACGTTTTCCTCCATCAGTAGGTGCAATATTTTGACCAGTTGCTTTGACTTAGAAATATCAGTGACTTAAATACGAGGACAACCGGCGCATCAGATCTGCAATCAGTCTTACGACTCTTTGTCCAAAATCGACAGAGTTCAACGTCATTTTCAAATATTTTCACGAAAAAATCTATAATCCGTCTACAAAAACAACCATAAGATTCTTCTTTTTTAAATAAATGTTCACTTACCGAAATATCGTTCGATTTTCTGGAGAAATGACGAAGTGAAACAGTCCGGCGGTGCGGAAGATTTTCCCGTGTCGGCCATGTTGAGACATTCCAATTGAATGAGCTCCGCTTGGCGCGCATGCACCGTAGATCTTAGTTTTGTATGTCATTAAAACCGGCGAAAAACGACCTTTCCGGCGATACCAGTTATGTGTAGGCCAGATTCAATAACTTTTATGAAAATCCTCTTCAAAGTTCAATGTTTTTCGAGCGATGTTTTAAATCGAAAATCTGACAAACTTCGCAGAATCATTGAAGAATAAAAATTATAAGAAAATAAAGCTGAATCATTCCTCTTTCAGCCTCAAATCATCTGCATACCATGAATGAAACTTTACACATGCGCAATGGATTTTTCCTTGGTGACCCGATTCCGGCAACCACGCGAGACGGGAAACCAGTGGTGGCCAGCGCTGCGAACGCTGCGCTTTCAGCATGTGGGATTGCTTTTCTAATTAATTTTTACACTTGCGTTCTTGCATTAAACTAATATTAATTAGCTGCAATCGATAGAAGAGGATTCAAACTTTTTATTCCCATGTTTAATATTGCTTGAAAAACAAACAGAATGGAGAAATCTCTTCTGAAAAAAGGCCAAATTTCAAGCAATTTTGGCGTTTCCCGCATAGCTGTATAGAGGCTGCCGGTACCTAAGTAAAGGTGTGTGATATTGGTTTTGGTGTATGTGAGATGAATGGTGAGTGTTGTGTGTGGGATGAACAGTGTATGTTTTGTAGCTTTAGGGTATGTGAGAGAGTGAAGGTGCGTGATATTGGTTTTGGTGTATGTGAGGTGAATGGTGAGTGTTGTGTAGATTTAGTGGTGTATGGGATGAACAGTGTATGTTTTGTAGCTTTAGGGTATGTGAGAGAGTGAAGGTGTGTGATGTGTAGTTTTGGTGTATGTGAGATGAATGGTGAGTGTTGTGTGTGGGATGAACAGTATGTTTTGTAGCTTTAGGGTATAATAATAATAATAATGTGTGGATTTATATAGCGCCTTACCATGAGTTAAGACATGCTCAAAGCGCATACATACACAACCATTGCAATATACAATAACAGTCAATCACCTCAAAGGTAACTTAATAAACTTAATAACATAGGAGTCAGACATTCACTTCAGCCATTCGACAAACTGATGTACAGCGTCACCGCTTAACCATGAAACTGGGGAGAGGGGGAGGAGAGACAGGAGGGTGGTAGGGGGCTTAGGCAAGCTAGTACAAAGAGAACAGTGAGGGGAGGAAGATGAAGAAACTTAGACAGGATCAGGGAACGATTTCAAGAAGAGGTGAGTTTTGAGAGCAAAGCGAAAGGTCGAGGGAGATGTAGAGTGACGAACAGAGGCGAGGAGGTCATTCCAGATAGAGGGAGCCTGATAAAAGAAAGAGCGTTCACCAAATTTTGTTTTAACTGGAGGGTCCTCTGGGAACCTGAGGATTCTTGTGTCTGCGGAAGAGCGTAGCTGTCTAGCGGGTGTGCAGGAGCGCATGGGTTTAGAGACATATTGAGGAAGGGATTCAGCGAAGTAATGGTAGCAAAGACAGGCAATCTTGTATTGGACTCTAGCACTAATGGGCAACCAGTGGAGAGAGCGGGAGAGAGGAGTGATATGATCTGACTTTTGTGACTTACAGATGAGTCGAGCTGCAGCATCTTGCACTCTTTGAAGTTTATCGGTGAGATATGCGGGACAGCCGGCAAGAAGGCCGTTGCAATAATCCAGGCGACTGAGAATAAGAGCACAGACTAGGATAGTAGTGGCTTGAGTAGTGAGAAGGTGTCTGATTGCGCTTATCTGTCTGAGTTGTATGTATGCGGATTTGCAAGTGTTTTGGACAAAGTCAGAAAGAGAGAGATGAGAGTCGAGGGTGACACCAAGGTTTTTGATTGATGGAACAAAGGCGACGTCAGCATCTCCAACCCTGACAGAAGACGGGAGGGATGGAGGCGTCACTAGTCTCTGAGACTTGACAAGAAGGCATTCGTTTTGGAATCGTTCAGCTGGAGTTTGTTGTGTGACATCCATGACTTAACATCAGTATGTGAGAGAGTAACGGTGTGTGATGTGTAGTTTTGGTGTATATGAGATGAATGATGAGTGGTCTGTAGATTTGGTGTTGTGTGTGGGATGAACAGTGTGTTTTGTGAGAGAGTGAAGATGTGTGATATTGGTTTTGGTGTGTGTGAGATGAATGGTCAGAGGTGTGTAGATTTGGTATTGTGTGAGAGATGAACAGTGTGTGTTTTGTAGCTTTAGGGTATGTGAGAGAGTAAGGGTGTGTGATGTGTAGTTTTGGTGTATGTGAGATGAATGGTAGTGGTCTGTAGATTTGGTGTGAGTGGGAGAGAGAGATGAACAGTGTGTGGTGTGTGGGAGAGCAGAGGTATAGGTGGTGACCAGCTAGTCCAACTTATCCTTTAGAGATCTTATGTGTGGTCCTGAAAAGTGCTGTTAGGAGTGTGGCGAGCTTTCGGAGGAGTCTCCTTCGTCAAAGTCAAAGATGAGCGAGACTGGCGGTGGCTTGACTATATGGGGGTTCAGATTTCCAACACTCCTATACCATCACTGATCTCTCATCTTTGGCCTGATGAAGGAGATTTCTTCAAAAGCTCACCACTTTCCAAATGGCCCTTTTCATAGCCATGCAAAAGATCATGAAAGAAAATGTTGGATTAGCTGGTCACTACCTATCCCTCTACTAACTACCTTAGTCCATCCCTGGTACTCCACCTTTTTTTTTTGGGGGGGGGGGGGTGGGGGGGGGGGGGGGTTGTTTGTGTGTGTTAGAGAAAGAGAGAGACAGACTGAGAGATGAACAGTGTGTGGTGTGTAGCTAGGCGTTTGCAGTCTGGTGTCATAATTCTGTTAGGTGTGTGTGTGTGATGGTCATGTTTGGAATTTCTCTGTGTGACAGATGTTTGTGACACCATGTAAGGCCTTGAGGTTTTTCCATCCTTTCCATCTGTGCTTTGTCACTGCCTGTGTGGACTGGGAAGATGACTTGACTTTTTATTGGAGTTTCTGTCAGAGCTGTGCCAACTTTAGGATTGCTACTGCCTGTAAGTTGTAACAAGCATGCATGCATACATTCTCTCTGTCTGTGTTTCTCTCTCTGTCTGTCTCTGTCTCTCTGTCTCTCTCTCTGTCTCTCTCTCTCTCTCTCTCTCTCTCTCTCTCTCTCTCTCTCTCTCTCTCTCTCTCTCTCAAACTCACTGACACAGACACACATGCACACACACACACACACACACACACACACACACACACACACACACACACACACACACACACACACACACACACACTCACACACACACACACAGAGTTATACTCACACAATCACACACACACACAATTACACACATATGCTGATGCACTCATACATGCACAAAGATGCACCCACTTTCATGCATGAGCACACACACACTCACACATGCACACGGATTTGTTGACAGGTCTGTGTTTAGTTCCCTTTTCCATGCAGGAGTTACCTCCCTTGCACAGTTCAGTAAGTGTATGTGCATGTTAAATTGTATGTGTGTTGCGTGTATGTGTTTGCATGCTTATGTGTGTGTGTGTTATTATGTGGGCATATGTGAATGTGAGTGTGTTTTTATGTGTGTTTGTGTTAATGTATGTGTATGTTTTGATATGTGTGTTTGTTGGTATGTGTGTGTGTGTGCATGTGTGTTGATGTGTGCATACTACAAAATGCTGGTGTCTTGGTCTTTGTGGAAAAACAGACAAGCAAGAAGTTGAGCCACCAAGCAAATTTTACTCACCAAATGCCACAGTGACAAAGGCTTCAAAGATCTTAAAAGCACCACACCAGCTGGCCACAGCACACAGACTGTGCTTCATACAAATTTTCTGGGCCCAGACTGACTTAGCTTTGAAAAACTCTCCCATTTTTTCAGGAATGCATGTTTATTGTCCATCGTTTGTCAACAAGGGGGTGTTGACCACACAGACAAGCAGTTTGCATGACCTTACAGAGGCAGGAGCGGTCAGCTCAAACACCACGGTACACCTGTAGCACTGGGTGAGGAGGTTGGACAAGTGCATGGAAATGTCACGATGTTGGAAACAACTGGGATGCTTGTGTGCATTCAGAGGAGGGGAGAGCCAGGGAAAGTTAGGGGGTAGGGATGGGGGAGGGGGTGTGGGGGAGGGGGTGTGGGGGAGGGGGAGGAGGGGTTGGAAGGGAGTGGTAGCGCCTGAAAACTGCCGTGGAAAACTCCACTACTGCTTCAGACATCCAAGTTGCTGAACGACTCCAGTTTCTTCCTTTTCACTGTCAGGTCTCTTGGAATGGTACTGTTAACATTTGGTGTGTGACCCGCCAGCAGTCTGAAGAATCGGAATGATTTGAAACTGCATATATTTTAAGATGCTGATCAGAAAGATGCACTGAACAAGCAAGAAGACTGTGGAAGAGGAGGACAGAGTCATTGCCCTGAAGAACCTGGTTACTTCCAAGACTTGATCCCTATTGCTACCTTCCCATGGCATGCACGTGCAGTTGGAGACTGCCTGTGTGAGTGCTACTGGAGCCGAAGTAGATAACAGGAGAGCCACATTATTCCAGTTAATGAGGGAACCATCCAGGCAGCTAATTCTGTACACTAGGGGTCATATATGAGGGAGTGCCTTGAAGAAGACAAACTTAACAAGCAAGGAGAATATGGAAACAGAGAAAACAGTCATTGCCCTTAAAAGCTCAGTCACTGCCAAGGCCCTGAACCCATAAGAAACCTCTTGGTGGCACATGGGTGCTGCTTTGGGCTGGCTGTGTGGATGCTAGAGAAGCTGACCTTGATGACAGGAAAACCACATCATTGCAGCTGATGAGGGAGCTATCCAGGCAGTTCTTGACGTGCTGTAGATTTATCAATGAGGGTGTGCATGAAGATCTGCTTCTGGGGAAGATTTGGAGCATGAGAATGGGTCATCATTGAAGGATAGAAACTTAACAGCTATCGGATGAGTAGTATCTCCTGATAGATCTTGTCTATTTCTTTTCTCTGCATAAGAACATGGGAAATGGATCTCCTGGCCTTTGGATTAATGTCAATTAGGGTCCTACTGGTATCGGGTAACCTGTCAAAAGCAGTCTCCAACGATTGGGACTTGCAAAGGGAGGGGAACTTACGGAAAGGGCAAGCTCCCCCTTACTTTGACTCATCACCTGCCTTCAAAGCCAGGAACCTAGTCAGCCAGCTTGCAGTCATCTCGTCTGTTGTTGTTGTTGTTGTTGTTGACATTTTCATTCCCTTGGGACATTTCTTATGCTTGCCTGCATATGAAAGTTGAGAAGGGGGTTGGTGCGGAGTGGGAGGAATGGAGGAGGGAAATGTGTTAGTTGCTTTGTTGCCATAACAACCTCGTCCTCTGAAAGATTTCATGATGTCAGTATGGCATCTTTAAGTCCATGACCTTTCAGATGACAAAGATCTGTTGTCATCTTTGAGGAAAAGAAATTATCAATATTACAGAAAAAAACTTCTTGGAAAATCACAAACTCCCAGAGAAAAAGTCGGTGGCAGGTCATGTCATGGAAATTGTTGTCAGCAGTCATGTCTGTGCTCATGGTTGAATGGAAGAGTGCATGGTAGCCATCCTCTCAAGAGGAAAAAGCGGATGACTGTTTTCCAGGCAGTCTAGCTGGCAAGTCTTCCAGGCAGTGTAGCTGGCAAGTCTTCCAGGCAGTGTAGCTGGCAAGTCTTCCAGGCAGTGTAGCTGGCAAGTCTTCCAGGCAGTGTAGCTGGCAAGTCTTCCAGGCAGTGTAGCTGGCAAGTCTTCCAGGCAGTGTAGCTGGCAAGTCTTCCAGGCAGTGTAGCTGGCAAGTCTTTGAATGCGGCTGGCAGGTCTGGCAGGAGGGATTCTTTTCCGCAGTCATTGGGCTGTGCTGTCCATGAAGTGTGAATGGTGGAATGGTGGAGGTCACTCGTCAGTCATGACCGGCTGCAATCGAGTCTTTGGTGGCAAGTACAGATAGTGTGAAAAGGCTTGTTGCCAGCACTGGTGAGACATGAACCTCAGCTCGCGGGAACGTTCGTCCGTGAGCTCAGAGTATTTCCAGACACGTCAGAACGGCGGAAACGTTTCCGGAACCGGAAATGAGGGGCAGATGGGAAGTCGACAGGAAACACACCTCCACCTGATGGGGATCACTGGAGCAGAGGATCGTGACAAGGTGACGTCATTGCAGGTGTACTCGTGACGAGGTGACGTCATTGCAGGTGTACTCGTGACGAGGTGACGTCATTGCAGGTGTACTCGTGACGAGGTGACGTCATTGCAGGTGTACTCGTGACGAGGTGACGTCATTGCAGGTGTATGCACTCAGTGGTTGTTGGCACCTGTGATGGCACTCGAGCGCCGGCCACTACTTAGGAAGTGATTACACCTGCGCACTAGTGAGGTTTGGACAGACTGGAACTGCCCACACGGCTCCAGGCCACGTGTATGCTGCTGTAGGCAGTGCCCCTCTCTGTGGAGGGGGGGGGGGGGGGGGGGGGGGGGGGCCATGGGAGACCGGGCTGGGTTGGGCTGGACTGGTAGTCATGGTCTACCACCGGGCACTAGTCTTGCGGCAGAAGCTGGAGGGGTAGGGGGAGGGGGGATGGCTTAACAAGAATAGAGGAAGGTTGAAGGTGGCTGTAGGGGAAGGTGGAGGGGGGGGGGGGGGGGGGGGTCACTGGCGAGGGATACGAGAGATGGAGAGTAGGTGGGGGAGCAGACGGGTGGGAATGGAGGGGGTTGAGCTGCTCCGTCACTGAAGCCTGTCGTCCTTTGTGGCCAACCCTGCAGGTAGAGAGAGACAATCAGAGTGAGAAACTGGACCTTCATGGGCTGACTCAGAGCTATGTAGAGACGTTTTTCTTCCCAACGATGTAAAAAGCTTGAGATTAAGAGAAATAGTGACAAAGTGATGAGCTACTGAAGACTGATATCCACTGGTATGACGTTTTGAGAGAAAAATGGCCGGGGGGGGGGGGGGGGGGGGGGGGGTGTTTAAATAAAGATTTTGCAATTTGTTTAAGGCAAAGACAGAGAGACAAAAACAGACAGAGAGAAAGACACAGGCAGACAAAAACAGACAGACACGTTCCGACTGACAGACATACAGACAATGCACTGACACATAGAAACAGAGGCACTTACGTACACACACACACGTACACACACAGACACATACGTACACACACACGTACACACAGACACGTACAGACACACACACGTACACACACAGATACACGTATGTACAGACGCACAAACACGTACACACACACTTACACACACACATAGGTACACACACACACACACACGCACGTACACACAGACACACGTAAGTACACACACACAGACACACGTAAGTACACAGACACACATACACACATACACGTACATACAGACACACACACAGACGCACGTAGGTACATACACACGTACACACACACGCACAGACACACGTAAACTCACACAGACACACGTACATACACAGACATGTACACACACACGTACGCACACACAGAGACACACGTACGTACACACACACGTACACACACAGACACACGTACATACAGACACACACACACGTACACACACACGCACGCAGACACACACACGTACATACAGACACACACACATGTACACACACAGACACACGTACATACAGACACACACACGGACACATGTAGATACAGGCACACAAGGACACATGTAGGTACAGACACACACGGACACACGTAGGTACAGACACACACGCACAGACACGTACGTACGTACAGACACACACAGACATACACAGACACGGACACACGTAGGTACAGACACACATGTGCACACACGACACAGACAAGGACACACGTAGGAATAGACACGCACACACACGTACACACACGTACAGACACACACACGTACAGACACACACACGGACACTGCCGTACCAGCCAGGAAGTGCAGCAGCAGCTGGAGGCGGTGCGACCTTGATTCCAAGAGAGTGGGGTGGCTGTCTGCCCACTGCCCGCGCTTGCCTATGGCACCCCAGGAACCCCCTGCAAAGCAGAGCAAGAGTGCTGGCACCGGTCTGGTGACATCTGCAGGCAGTAGCCTTAACAGTTCCAGTCTTTTGGTCTTGTCCCGGTCTACCTTCACGTCTCCCTACGTGAACAGTATGCGAAGAAGTGGGGAAATTGAAACGTCGACTTGCCCTTACCCTAAGCAGCTCAAGTGGTTGTATAGCTGGAAGCCGCTGGGTTCCCCGTTGCATCCTTGAGCAAGGTGCTTTACTGGCATTGCTTCTCCCCACCCGGGAGTAAAACCGGGTGGGTACCTTGGAGGGCAGCAATGACACCCTGATACACGATTTACCCTCGTATGCTGCCATCAGCCAGCGTCGGGTCGGAATACTCCGCAGGGAGTGGAGTGGGTGCTGGTACCTAATGTGTGCGTTGTATCTGTCCGTCACTGTTTTCTGTCAGGTGCCAGTGAACGGTTGATCATGCGGCCCAGTGATCAGGGGGTAAAGTGTAAAGTGGTTTGAGACCCAGACATGGGTTGATGAGTCGCTTTATGAAACCACAGCTGTACCTTTTTATCTTTCCGTATACCTTCACCTTACCTTTATCTTACACATACCCGAGAATTAAAAGGTATCTTGAGCTATACCTAACCAGTGTGTACTTATCCATTATTAAGGGATTCGTACCTGATGTGAAGGAACATCTACCCGTTTTTAAAGGTCGCCAACCTGATCTGAAAAGACACCTACTCGGTTTTTTTAGGGACACCTGCTCGTTATGATATGACGGTACACTTGTGCTTTCTGAACGAAGACCTACCCGATTATGCAGGAAAACACAACCAGATTGTGTAGGATCTTTGTGAGGAAACGCCTCCTCGATTGTATGGAACATCTAACCATTGTGAAGGGTCACCTACCCGACTGGGCAAGAACATTTTCCTATTGAACATCCACCCGTTATGAAGGGGCACCTACCCGAGGTGAAGAAGTAGGGTGGTCCATACAGCAGCCTGTCGGAGGAGGAGGAGTGCAGACGACTGGCCTTGGAGAGGGGCTGGGAGGTCAAGGTCAAGGACGGGTGGGGTCGTCTCTGCTTGTGGTCAAGGTTGGAACAGCCAGCACCCCACCCTGAACACCTGAAGAAGCTCTGGCGACGCACGCGCTCTGACCCCCGGAAGGGGTATGCCTGGGTCAAGGTCAGGATAAGGGTCACCAGCAATAAGGTCACAGTGACCGCAGGCTTGAGGGTCAAGGCCATTTCTCCAGCCTGCAGAAGAGAAGCAAGTTTGTGACCTTGGAAAACTTTCTGCCTTATCAGGACGACCCTGGAGTTCTTGACACGTGACCAAGCCATGGGTGACAGGAGCAAATCTTGTGGGTGTGTGTGTGTGTGCAGAGGACTGGCAGATGTTTTGCGCAGCAACCCTCTGTGGGTTGGGGGTTAAAATAGAAGCACTGTCTTTCTTTATAGGATTCATAAGAGGCGAATAACTAGGGAGATCGCCACTTCTCTCGCTCTTGCATCGATCAGTTCCAGTGAGTGTATAGTCGCAGGCCTGCCAAGGCAGATGGGCCATAACAAGTCAGTCATTCGTTCGTTCCTTCGTTCATTCATTCGTTCGTTCATTCGTTCTTTCATTCATTCATTCATTCACTGATTCATTTTCACACAGTGCGGTAAAAGGATTTTTCTCTCTTCTCTGAATCGCCTACATTCCTTATCGTCACGGGCTGGGATAGCTGTGGTTTCCCATGAAATTGCCCATGCTTGAAGCTGTCTGATAACTTCCAACACCGTCTGGAGGGAAGTGTGGCATGGGAGTGGGGTTGGGTGGAGTGTTGTGGGCACAGTGTCGTGGGTGGAGAGTTGTGGGCGGAGTGTTGTGGGCGGACAGTTGTGGGCGGAGTGTTGTGGGTGGAGTGTTGTGGGCAGAGAGTTGTGGGTGGAGTGTTGTGGGTGGAGTGTTGTGAGAGGAGAACTGTGGAAGGAGAGATGTGGGTGGAGTGTTGTGAGAGGAGTGTCGTGGGTGGAGTGTTGTTGGCAGAGAGTTGTGGGTGGAGTGTTGTGGGCGCAGTGTTGTGGGCGGAGTGTTGTGAATGGAGTGTTGTGAATGGAGTGTTGTGGGCGGAGAGTTGTGGGCGGAGAGTTGTGGGTGGAGTGTTGTGGGCGCAGTGTTGTGGGCGGAGTGTTGTGGATGGAGTGTTGTGAATGGAGTGTTGTGGGCGGAGTGTTGTGGGCAGAGAGTTGTGGATGGAGTGTTGTGGGTGGAGTGTTGTGGGCAGAGAGTTGTGGATGGAGTGTTGTGGGCAGAGAGTTGTGGGTGGAGTGTTGTGGGCAGAGAGTTGTGGGTGGAGTGTTGTGGGCGGAGAGTTGTGGGTGGAGTGTTGTGGGCAGAGAGTTGTGGGTGGAGTGTTGTGGGCGGAGAGTTGTGGGCGGAGAGTTGTGGGTGGAGTGTTGTGGGCAGAGTTGTGGGTGGAGTGTTGTGGGCAGAGAGTTGTGGGTGGAGTGTTGTGGGTGGAGTGTTGTGGGCAGAGAGTTGTGGGTGGAGTGTTGTGGGTGGAGTGTTGTGGGAAGAGAGTTGTGGGTGGAGTGTTGTGAGAGGAGAGTCGTGGGTGGAGAGTCGTGGGCGCAGTGTTGTGGGCGGAGAGTTGTGGATGGATTGTTGTGGGCAGAGTTGTGGGTGGAGTGTTGTAGGCAGAGTTGTGGGTGGAGTGTTGTGGGCGGAGAGTTGTGGGTGGAGTGTTGTGGGCGGAGAGTTGTGGGTGGAGTGTTGTGGGTGGAGTGTTGTGGGTGGAGTGTTGTGGGCGGGGAGTTGTGGGTGGAGTGTTGTGGGAGTTGTGGGTGGAGTGTTGTGGGAGTTGTGGGTGGAGTGTTGTGGGCGGGGAGTTGTGGGTGGAGTGTGTGGGCGGAGAGTTGTGGGTGGAGTGTCGTGGGAGTTGTGGGTGGAGTGTTGTGGGTGGAGTGTTGTGGGCGGGGAGTTGTGGGTGGAGTGTTGTGGGCGGGGAGTTGTGGGTGGAGTGGGGGGGGGGGGGGGGGGGGGGGGGGTTTCACGGCCCAGCATGACAGAGTTAACGGTTTAGTATCGTGACAACTACAAATCATTGTTGTGCTCGTTACAGCGTGGTTACACAAAACTACGTCTCAGTCTTGTAAACGATACAGCTCAGTCATGTAGGGGTGGCAGCCCAGTCTCTCAGCATTGACAGCTCAGTGTCGTACCTGTTACAGCCCAGTCTCTCAGCATTGACAGCTCAGTGTCGTACCTGTTACAGCCCAGTCTCTCAGCATTGACAGCTCAGTGTCGTACCTATTACAGCCCAGTCTCTCAGCATTGACAGCTCAGTGTCGTACCTATTACAGCCCAGTCTCTCAGCATTGACAGCTCAGTGTCGTACCTATTACAGCCCAGTTGTTGAAGTCCAGTCTTATAGCAGTGACCGTCGAATACTACTATAGTCTAAGTCCAGTCTTACAACAGCTGCAGCCCAGTGTAGCGCCAGTTTCAGTCCAGCCTTGCAATAGTCACAGCCCATTGTTGCACCAGTTAAAGTCCAGTCTTTCAACAGGTATAGAACAGTCTTGCAACAGTAACAGTCCAGTGCTGTATCAGTAAAACCCAATCTTTCAACAGGGGTAGAACAGTCTTGCAACTGTAACAGTCCAATGCTGTATCAGCTACAGCCCAGCGTTGCAATAGTCACAGCCCATTGTTGTACCAGTAGCAGTCCAATCTTTCCACCGGTATAGTACAGCCATGCAACTGTAAGCCCCGTGTTGTTCCAGTAATAAAACCCTTTACGGAAGCTACGGACGCGACAGCGCATATGAGTTCCCCGGGGGATTGGGGGGAGGGGAGGGGGGGGGGGGGGGGGGGGGGGCTGGAAGGAGCGGAAGTCAGACAGGTGTCGCAGGATATTTCGGAACCGGACAAATCGGAACCATTCCGATTTATCCTGGCCCTGGTGAAAGGATATTTCGGAACCATTCCGATTTATCCTGGCCCTGGTGGCAGGATTTTTCGGAACCACCAGGATATTTCGGAACCGTCTAGAAGGTCATTAGCCCACAACTCACTGTACTCCAGCGCGTGAGTTTTCCCACGCCTGTGGCAAACAAGTGTTCTGTTGCGGAAGAATGTGAAGGGAATTTGTAGACTATGGGTAGCTAAAGAATTGTGTAGAATTGCTTGTGTTTGTGCTTGCATTTTCCTTCCCTCACACACACACACACACACACACACGCACGCACGCACGCGCACGCACTCACGCATGCACACGCTCAGACACACACACTCAGACACACGCACACGCACGCACTCACACACACACACACCCGCGCACACACACACGTATTCACACGCACGCACGCACACGCATACACACACGCGCGCTCACACACGCACGCACACATACATACGCACGCACACACACAGACACCTCCCCCCATACCCACCCACCGACACACACACGCGCGCGTGCGCGCGCACACACATACACGCACACACACTCACACGCACATGCACACGCACACACACATACATACATACACACACACACGCACACATACACACACACACTTTTTTTTTGTTTACGACTTTTTCTAAACAGATTGTGAAGAGTTTCTCACACTTTGCTGAGGTTGTGCAATAAATCTCTTCTCACCTAATGAAAAGCTTCTCAAAATTCCAAAACGTAGTGCAAAATCTTTTGGTGAGCGTAGTTTAGTTTCAATGCCCCCTCTGTCTGGAACTCGCTGCCGACTGGCCTGCGTGACGCACCCACGTTATCTATTTTTAAGTCGCAACTGAAGACTCACATGTTTCGACTGGCTTTTGCTTGATTGTAGGGTTTTCTCATGATCATGTATGTTGTTGTATCCAATTCTCATGTCTGTAAGTTGTATTATGTGTTGTATTATGTTGGTAAGCTTGCTGATGAATGTCTGCGTGTGAATGTGGTTATGTCAGCGCATTGAGTTGTACAGAAGTACGCTATACAAATGCTATTCATTATTATTATTATTATTATTATTATTATTATTATTATTATTATTGACTCACATGCGAAGCAAAAGTGAGTCTATGTACTGAGCCGTGTCGTCCGTCCGTCCGTCCGGGCGTCCGTCCGGGCGTCCGGGCGTCCGTAAAAAACTTAAACGTTGGATTTTTCTCGGAGACTATTAAGTCTATCAACACCAAATGTGGCATGATGGTGTATGATGACAAGGCCTCAAAAAACATACATAGTGACTTGACCTTGCTTCAAGGTCAAGGTCACAGGAGCCATAAATGTGGTCTCAAAAACAGTCATTTTTCACATTTTCCCAATTTTCTCCCACGTTATTGAGAATGGCGACCTTAGCTACAAGTGGTATATAGGTCAAAGCAAGCCCTATCTTTTGATACCAGTTTGGTTGACCTTGCTTCAAGGTCAAGGTCACAGGAGCTCTTCAAAGTTGGATTGTATACATATTTGAAGTGACCTTGACCCTGAACTATGGAAGATAACTGTTTCAAACTTAATAATTATGTGGGGCACATGTTATACTTTCATCATGAGACACATTTGTTCACATATCATCAAGGTCAAGGTCACTTTGACCCTTATGAAATGTGACCAAAATGGGGTAGTGAACCACTAAAAGTGACTATATCTCATGGTAGAAAGTGCCAGTAAGCACCATTGTGCTTCCTATGTCTTGAATTAACAGCTTTGTGTTGCATGACCTTGGATGACCTTGACCTTGGGTCAAGGTCACATGTATTTTGGTAGGAAAAATGTGTAAAGCATTTCTTTGTGTATGATGTCATTGGTAGGTTTAGTTGTTTGACCTTGACCTTGAAGGTCACCTGAAGGTCAAGGTCATATAAAGGTCAAGGTCAAGCATGTGAGTCGTATGGGCTTTGCCCTTCTTGTTATTATTATTATTATTATTATTATTATTATTATTATTATTATTATTAAACTCATGAAAGCCAGCCTACTTTGAATGAATTAGCCCATTAGAGAGAGAGAGAGAGAGAGAGAGAGAGAGAGAGAGAGAGAGAGAGAGAGAGAGAGAGAGAGAGAGAGAGGAGGGGGGGGGGGGAGTGATTTGATCTCGGCCTAAAACCAAGCTTGGCCATAATGGACATACATCAGGTTAAAACATTCAGATATTCATATGTACAGGAATGTTAAAATAGATATTATATTACGGCCATCGAAATGGCATGAATAGCATATTCATACATCGTCGCAGGTATGACCTTATGGTAGCTCACCGCCTCGGTATCAGAAACACTTCTATACCAGTTGGTGGAGAGAGAGAGAGAGAGAGAGAGAGAGAGAGAGGAGAGAGAGAGAGAGAGAGAGAGAGAGAGAGAGAGAGAGAGTTAATATGTATAACCGTATATACAAATGTGACAAGGTGACTTAGAATCCAGAAGGAGTTTAACAACAGGTTCTGTAAAAATCTTTATGTATTATTACTCGTACTTAAAAAGCAGTCTGTAGCTGCTTGAGCATCTTTAATAAAACAACATACATTAAACATCGTTTGGTCAAGGTAATTTGTTCTTTGTTAGCGTAGTAGTTTGTTTCACTCTGATTTGAAACCTTCTAGAAACTCAGAAAATCATACGAAAGCATCTAGAAGGTGGTTCCGAAATATCCTGGTGGTTCCGAAATATCCTTTCACCAGGGCCAGGATAAATCGGAATGGTTCCGAAATATCCTAGGATTTTTGGGAACCGGTTCCGATTAATCCTGGTTCCGAAATATTCTACGACACCGGGCCTGGGCGGAAGTGAGACGTTGGGGTCTCTTTGTGCGCAGAGCGCAATTCCAGTGCGAGGCAGGTGATGGAGTCGTGCACCCGGCTCTGTTCGTGCTGAGTGGGGGTCCCGCCTTTGTGTACCACGGCGTCGCGGTAGAGACGGACGCTGCAGTGATGGAGGCCAACGTCATTGAGGAGTGCCCAAGGGCAGGGCATCCATCCCAGCGTCTCTAGGGACGATGCCTCCCGAGTTTCCTGCTCTGTCCTGGGGAAAATGGCGGACCCATCCAGCATTTCCGCCACGCCGCAGCCCGAAAGAAGGCGCTTGCGCGGCTAAAGGGTTTTCGTGTCGGAGGTCCCTGATGCGCCTCTGCTTCGTGGCTTCCGTTGGAAGAGCGGAAATGGATGCTATTTAGACGTCGCCCTCCCACGCAGAAAATTGGATTGGAAAAGTTTCGGTTTCAATGTGCGTCCGTTTTCCTGTCGCCGCCCCCCCCCCCCCCCCCCACCCCCACCCCCACCCCCACCCCCCCCCCCCCCCGCCAAGCATTTCATGTATGCCTACTCGCCTCCGGAGTTTGTAGCCCGACATGCATTAGAGACTTCCGGTCGAAGTTTGCTTCCTGTGCCAGGCAGAAGCGCCTTGAGCTTGCAGTCGCCCACCTCTTCCTCAGTCAGTGTCTGTGTGCCTCTATCATGTCTAATGATCATGGGTGGGTTGGGTCGCTTCTCTCTGTTACCAGAGATGACAGAGAAGTTCTGGATTGGGTACTCCGCTCTCTTCACCATGCTGAGTGGAGTAATCATGGAGTGGAGTGCGTCTCTGTCCTCGTAGTTTCACGCAAAAACTCCAGCCTGCGTGAGTCTCTATCTCCCTCTCATACACGCCAGGGAATCATAGAGTAATGTCTCGGGGTGACTATTTCTCTCTCTGTCCTCGTAGTTTCACGCAAAAACTCCAGCCTGCGTGAGTCTCTATCTCCCTCTCATACACGCCAGGGAATCATAGAGTAAAGTCTCGGGGTGACTATTACTCACTCTGTCCTCGTAGTTTCACGCAAAAACTCCAGCCTGCGTGAGTCTCTATCTCCCTCTCATACGCCAGGGATCATAGAGTAAAGTCTCGGGGTGACTATTTCTCTCTCTGTCCTCGTAGTTTCACGCAAAAACTCCAGCCTGCGTGAGTCTCTATCTCCCTCTCATACACGCCAGGGAATCATAGAGTAATGTCTCGGGGTGACTATTTCTCACTCACGCATAGGACTCACTGATGATATCCTCTCTCTCTCTCTCTCTCTCTCTCTCTCTCTCTCTCTCTCTCTCTCTCCTCTCTCCTCTCTTTCCTATCTCTCTCTCTTCCTCTCTCTCTCTCTCTCTCTCTCTCTCTCTCTCCTCTTTTTCCTCTCTCTCTCTCTCTCTCTCATTGTCCATGAGATGCAGTTAGTGCGGGATGGGGGGGGGGGGGGGGGATTGAAGACAGTAGGGGGGGGGGGTGGGGGACACTTTAAGACGTGCGGAGACAGCCATGGGGTTGTGGAGACTTTAAAGGGCATGCAGAGGGATTGGGGTGGGGGGTGGATGGGATATGCAGAGAGGGGGGTGGGAATAGAAGGGGTTCGGATGATGTACAGAGTTCACAGTGCTGCCGTATGTGCTTTGCTTTCCTACAGAGGCAGGACTGGGCACTTGGAAAGAGACAAACAGCGCAAGATGCTGGGACTGAATCAGAACAGGGTGTTGGGATTGACAAATTCAAACCAGGATTAGGGGATGGGGTGAGGTGAGATAACATGATGCTGGGACAGAGGGAGAGAGCAAAAGATGCTGGGACAGAGGGAGAGAGCAAAAGATGCTGGGACAGTGACAGGACAGGATGGCGAAACTGAGAGAGGACAGGACACTAGGACAAAGATACACGGAAAGATGAAGGAACAGAGAAACAGGAGACAGACAGAGAGACAGAACGAAAACTTTACTGTTCGTGCCACCGGCCCATTACAGAGCATAATGAGAGAGAGAGAGAGAGAGAGAGAGAGAGAGAGAGAGAGAGAGAGAGAGACAGAGAGAGAGAGAGAGAGAGAGAGAGAGAGAGAGAGAGAGAGAGAGAGAGAGAGAGAGAGAGCTGGGACAATTATTGGACAGGATGCTAGGACAGAGAGAGAGAAGGGAGGTTTGCTGAGGAGCCTGAGGACGTCTTTTCCACTATTTATCAGCCTTGAAACGTCTGCGACAGCCTTGAAACACTCGCCACTGTCTTAAACACCTACCACAGCCTTGAAACACTTGCCGCAGCCTTAAAGCACTTGCCACAGCATTGAAACTCTTGCCACAACATTGAAACAATTGTTGCAGCATTGAAACACTTGCCACAGCATTGAAAAACTTGCTGCAGCATTGAAACACTTGCCACAGCATTGAAAAACTTGCTGCAGCATTGAAACACTTGTCAATGCCTTGAAACACTCGCCAAGCATTGAAACACTTGCCGCAGCCTTAAAGCACTTGCCACAGCATTGAAACTCTTGCCACAACATTGAAACAATTGTTGCAGCATTGAAACACTTGCCACAGCATTGAAAAACTTGCTGCAGCATTGAAACACTTGCCAAAGCCTTGAAACACTCGCCAAGTATTGAAACACTTGCCACAGCATTGACACACTTGCCGCAGCATTGAAACACTTGCCACAGCATTGAAACACTTGCCACAGCATTGAAACACTTGCCACAGCATTGAAACACTTGCTGCAGCATTGAAACACTTGCCAAAGCCTTGAAACACTCGCCAAGTATTGAAACACTTGCCACAGCAGTGACACACTTGCCGCAGCATTGAAACACTTGCCACAACATTGAAACAATTGTTGCAGCATTGAAACACTTGCCACAGTATTGAAAAACTTGCCACAGCATTGAAATTCTTGCTGCAGCATTGAAACACTTGCCACAGCATTGAAAAACTTGCCACAGCATTGAAACACTTGCCACAACATTGAAACACTTGTTACTGCATTGAAACACTTGCCACAGCCTTGGAAATGCAGCCTACATGTCGTATGTGGGATGGGTAGGAGGGAGGAAATGGGGGGTTAAAACTGAAAGGAGGGAAAGGAAGGAAGGATGCCGTTTTCTAGAAGGATCAAGACACAGACGACACGCGTGACAACCCCAAAAGACGGGCCATCCCGCGTCATATCGGCTCCAGGTTCGTTTCCGCTTGAGTGACGTCACACAAGCTCACATCCGGTGTGCCATGATGAACGGCCATGAAAGACAAGACTTGGGAGAGCTGAGGCCTGAGGCTGCCTGTAGTGTGGACTATTACACCCGTGCGTGCATTCGCCTCGTCTGCGTTTGAACTTTGGTGTTCAGCGCGCCCTGAGCTGTATAGTGTGACAATGTGACTGACGTGGTGTGATTTTCTGTGACAGTGTGACTGGGGCATTTTAACTCGTTTGGCTGTGATAGTGTGACTGTGGCATTTCAACTGACGTCGTTTGGCTGTGATAGTGTGACTGTGGCATTTTAGCTGACGTCGTTTGGCTGACAGTGTGACTGACATCATAACTGACATCATGTGATTGTGATAGTGTGACTGAGGCATCATAACTGACATCGTGTGGGTGACAGTGTGGCTGTGACTGTGCGAATGACATGGTGTGATTGTGATCGTGTGACTGACATCGTAACTGACATTGTGTGGCTGTGACAGTGTGGTTGTGGCATCATAACTGTCATCGTGTGGGTGACAGTGTGGCTGTTACTGTGCGACTGTCATGGTGTGATTGTGATCGTGTGGCTGTGACATCGTAACTGACATCGTGTGGCTGACAGTGTGGCTGTGACTACGACTGACATCGTGTGGTTGTGACATTGTGACTGCGACAGTGTGACTGTGTGGCTATGACTGTGCGACTGACATCGTGTAATTGTGATAATGTGACTTCGACAGTGTGATTAACTTTATGTGATTGTAATTGTGGGATTCTGACAGTGTGACTGACATCGTGTTATGATGTCAGTGTTTCTGTGACAGTAACTAATATCGTGTGATTGTAACAGTGAGGGTTGTAATTGTGTGACTGTAACAGAGCGACATCGTGACTGACACTGCGTCCGACATCGTGTGATTGTATAAGTGTGTGACAGTGATAACTGACATTGTGTGAGTGTGACTGTTACTTTGACAGTGATAACTGACATCGTGTGATTATGCCAGAATGGCTGACATCGTGGGGGTGTGACTGGCATTGTGTGATTATTACAGTGTGACTGACATAGAGTGATTGTTACAGTACGACTGACATCGTGTGACAGTGTGACTGGCATTGTGTAATTGTTACATTGTGTGACTGACATTGGTTGATTGTAACATCGTGATTGATATCGTGTAATCGTAACAGTGTAAATGGCATCGTGTGATTGTAACAAAGTGACTGATATCGTGTGATTGTGACAGTGATAACTGACAATGTGTTGATGTGGCAGCGTGACTGTGACAACATGATTGAGACCGTGTGATTGGCATCGTGCGATTGTGACAGTGTTACTGTGACAGCGTGACAGTGTTGCTAACTTCACACGATTGTCAACTGTGTGACGGAAAGCATGACTTAAATGTATGACTGTGACAAATTATAATTTTCTGACCCACGTTTTCTCTCTCTCTCTCTCTCTCTCTCTCTCTCTCTCTCTCTCTCTCTCTCTCTCTCTCTCTCTCTCTCTCTCTCTCGACGTCTCTCTCTCTCTCTTTCGACGTCTCTCTCTCTCTCTCTCTCTCTCTCTCTCTCTCTCCCCTCTCTCTCTCCTCTCTCTCTCTCTCTCTCTCTCTCTCTCTCTCTCTCTCTCTCTCTCTCTCTCTCTCTCATATATTAACCTCAATATCAGCCCCAGCGAAGGCCGCCAGTTTTGCTGTCAGTGGTGCGGTTTCACGTGCGTCGACCCACGAGAAACACATTCAATGTGCGTTCGACGGGGTCATGTTCGTGGGAAACCCTGGTTCATCTGAAGTGGTGAGACAACTGATGAGAGCAAAGAACACATCAGCATCTGCACCTGCTTGGTGTGACGCGTGTGCCTTGCCCCTTCAATCGTGGATGACTTGTCCAGCGTGCAGAGGTGTGAGCTACTGCCATGACTGTTTTGTGAGGACAGA